>JAEKIV010000065.1:14643-143064 GCA_016801325.1 Hypholoma fasciculare
ATTTTTGTGAGAAAATATCAAGAAATGGAGGCAGGAAAGGCTTATCCATAAAGTGCATATGGATATCCAGCGCAGTCCTTACATTTAATATCCGCTCAAGCGCTCATAATCATGATCTAATTTCATGAAACTTTATTTCAAATTTGTACGGCCTCGAGGCTCAATAATGAGGTGATAGATTGGTGGTTGGATAATAGTCCGGGTGGACCGGGTACACGGGGCAGCTAGCTAAAGTAATACAGGTGGTGTTACAGATTAAACAGTCTTGACGGAATGCGCGATGCGGTAGGGCGTGCGTGCGTGCGTGGATGCGTGAGTAGGAGTGAATGGGTGGTGTGATGTGGTCATTGTGATTGAGGTGGTTAAGTGGGTGGTATATAATTCGCCCGTTTGCGATGGACAAAACCTGCTTGAGCGTCCTGACGGGTCTTTAGCGTCGATGCTAAGTGCGTGCGCGCATCTATGCACTCGAATCTGAATAAATAAAACGTAGTGCTCCACCTATGCCGGCTCTAGGCGTTGATGGGTGATGGGTGACTAGTGATATACACAGGCCGGCTGGCGGCGACGTGATGATGTATAACCCGAGAGTCGAGCGACGCGAGGTACATCGGCGGCGGCAGCGCGTCGGGCGCGCCCGCGGCGCTGACGCCGTTCTTGCGCAGGTCGAGGATCAGGCGCGAGACCGTCACGGTCGTTGCCGCCCAGATGACACTGTACATCATGAATAAAAGAAAACAGGGCGATCAGCGATGGGATCCTCCGGGGAGCTATGCAGCGCATGATGGCGAGGCACGTACCAGACGCCGAGGAAGACGTAGTGCAGCTGGAATGGGGGTATGTGCCACATGCATCAGCCGATCAAGCGCGGGGAACATGTATGGGGCTGCTTACGGGTCCAAAGAGCGTCGTGCCGAGGTTGATCAGGCGCATAACTGCGGTGCATCATCATCATCATAGATAGACGGCGGGATGAAATGAGGAGAGGTGGCATGATTTGTGTTTTGGGGCGAGTTGGCTCAGCATACGATGATAGTTGAGACGGGCGGCACTTACGGAACAGAGTCTAATTTGAATATTAGGATGCGCTTTAGTATGCATTAACTCGAAAAGGAACAGTGATCGACGCACGAAGAGGTATCCGAAACGTTCTGTGCTAAGTGAGCGCAATATGTGGTTTTTGGTGCGCGGGTGGGGGATGATGACCTTCCAGCCGACGGCGAGCAGGGAGACCGCATCTAGGATAGCCTTGAATGGGATGGATATGTTACAATTACGAAACCCATGAGAGTTCGAGCTAGTGACGCACAGGAGGTAAATATAGGGCTCCTAATATGCTTCGCTTTTCTAATGTACACATTTTGTAGACGGGATCGAACGACAAAGATGCTAGAAAGGCGAGCAAGTCGATGAGAATTGATTGAAATGCGACTAGATTGCGACTCACAAGTGACTCCACATAGTACAACGATCGCGCAGGAAATGACACCTGCCTGGGCCGAGATGAACAGTACCAGGGTGTACGCTATTATTGTTGTATTTCGCTTGCAAAGAATCCACAAGCGCAGAAGAACAAAAACTTTTCGTAACACGATAAATTTTTTGTTCGGACTCGGGAAGAATGGTCGTTAGCTACTACTCACAATTGCCGATAGCCATGCAAAAGATCCCTAGGCATACCTGGTAGGATGAATAGAATCAGATTGTCTTTGTTCAATCGCCGTAGCACCAGGAGCCTCACCGCAAGATTAAACCATATCTGACAACTAAATGGGCATTAAGCCAAAGGCGAACATCTGAGTTAGAAAGGGATCAACGTACAACTATGATCATCCATTCGTCAGTATAATGCTGGACAAAAAAGGAGGGACTTACTACATCGGCGTTGCCATCCTTCCAGACAGAACCCGTCAACTCTGATCCACGAAATAAATAAGATCTCAGCAGCGGCGAAATAGGTCAACATGAACTCACGATATAAATGGACGATGAGTGCGGCTGGCACCAGATAGCGAACGAGAAGGAAGAGAAATTTGGAAAAACTATGTTTCGCGCTCCAGATGTACTGTACTTCATCGGCGAAAGTTAAGAGGTGGTCGTAGAATAGAAACTGCGTTTTCACAGTGAAGAAACCGTGAGTCTGGAATTCGTCCAATCGCCGCGATGCACCTACCACCAGTGCGGCAACTATTGGAGATGATAGTGAGCTACGCGTGAATCTACGAGTGTGCACGACGTACCACCGATGTACGCGTACGCCATAGCATGCCGGCTTAAGAAAACGTCCTCATTATCCATTGAGCTTGAGGTAGTAGGCGGCCCTCAGCGACCATGGACGAGGCTCGTGCAAGAAGATGGCAACCTGAGCTTCGGATATATAACATCTTGAAAGATGAAACGTGACAGCATGGGTGGCCTTTGATAAACCCGCTGGGTGGCGAGCCGGCGAGTCCTGAGAGCACGTTAATTATTTAGGCATAAGACTGCCCTGGTAAATTGACCGGGTTGCTCGCCGTCTTAGAGAGAAATGCTGATCAGAGATATCTGTTATGCATCTGAGCAGGTCTCAGCAAGAGAATCTGCAAAATCCCCGAATTGAGCTCGAGGCAAACTTGCTTCCGAGTCATAACCGCAAATCAGTACCATGCATGCTGGCATAATTCTCATTTTATGTGCGAATATCTGACATGCCTCGTTGTAGTTTATCATGCGAAGCACCTATCGTAAATTGCATGATAGCGACCATCTCTGGGCTTCACAAATCTTCACAGCATCTGGGCATGCATAGAGGACACGTTGAGTCATCGTGGTGTGCCAAAGAGGTCCAGGGCTTCCTTATTGGACAAATCTCGGATCACGGCGGATCACACCGAATCACGTTATCCTTTCCTAACCCTAACCATACGGCACGCTTGCGTTTCCAACACCGCCAAACTTGGCTCTTCTCTTTCTCAAGACCGTGGTATGGCGGAAGCCTCTCGAACGACTGTCTGGCGGGCTCTTAGACATCTCCTCGGATAACTCACTTGGTAATATGCAGCTTTTCCACTACCCGACCCGGCAAATTCTCAGTCAAACGGGTCTTGTCTCGCCATCTACCAGAAGAAAGTGGAATTCAAAAGAACTGCTTGTCTGCAACTTGTCTGTCGTCAAGTTGTCCGACTTGAAAGTACTTGGAAGTCTCTTTCATTGTATTTGATTGTGTTATTGAACCTTTTTGTATTTTTGAAGCACTACTAATTTAGGTCTCCTCCGTGCTCTTCAAGGGCGGCCATTAGGTGGGTCAAGTTCAAGTTAGACTGCGTCTTATGTGTCAATCTAAACGTTCTAACAGGTTCTGTTGGAACTTGGCCACATTTGAATCGACATCATGTCTAATTGCGTCGTTTGACTCGGTACTGGGTCAATGCAGACAGATAAGACGATATCCCATCTTTTGCATATCATGATCATCGTGTGATGATTGTATGTTCATCGGAGCCTCAAACCCACATAGAGGTGCACGGACACATTGTTCCAAAAATGGCGGTTTCGGATCCAGAGCTAGGCTGCGCACAGGACAACAGCCATTGATCCCTTTCATCCACGACAACAGCTTGCTTGAATTTCCCCGCTTCGGCCATGAATGCGCTTGCGATGCTCGGAATACAAAAAAAACGCCTTTTCCACGAGGCAGAGACATACTGCATTTGGCTCAAAATGCAACACGTCAAGCGGTTACGCCTTCCTATCCTATATCAGGATCAATGTAATATGTGCGGTCTCACGGCCTGGTATTTTTATCAAGCAACAATTACTCATGACCTAGATTTGGTTCATTGTTGCGGAGCAAAATGTTGGCTTCCATCTTCCACGGCCTTCTATGGCATCACCATCTGACACGCCTAAAACGATCGATTGTTTGTCAGTGCCACTGTTGGTTTTTTGGACATGCCTTACTTGGATGGGCGCCTTGCGGGGCATGTATAAATATGATCGATGTCTTTGTGTGCCGATCCGCGTACAACCCCAGCTCAACAAACGCCTCTCGCTGTCTTCGTCTTTCATAATGGCCTTCGGAATCAATATTCAATTTATTCCTATAACACCTGGCGGGCACTCTCGGACAGAGCCTCCCCCCGAGCCAGAGACTAATAGCCTCAAGTGAGTGGCCGTCTTGAAGTTCGCCGAAAGATTTTTTTTTACTGAACGCTTACTTTTCTTTTTTTAGACACATCAACTTAGAGGCGTACAAGCGCGAGCTCATCGAACTGCGGGAGCGGGACATGGCGATCACCTCACCCACGCAGCCCGAATATTTTGCGCGCTCCCGGCGCCCCACCGTGCAAATTGCGTCGCCACAGCCTTGGCCGGTCTACAATGATTTCGATTACGACTTTAGCATGTTAGAACAGCCTTTCCCGGATTTTGACCAATATCTTTTCATGTCCCCCACCGACAACGAGCGCGACAAATATGATTACATAGGTGAGGAGCTCATCACCCAGGTGAACCAGCTCGTCGACGTAATCTATCCCGACGGCCTTCCGAGCGACTTCGACTCTTGGGAGGCATATCGCAATCATCCGGAACCTAGCGTACCAGAGGTAGTGGAGGATACGGAGGACGCGATGTGCATCGACGAAGAAGATTTCCTGCGAACACTGGAGGAGCTCGAGTTGTTGTGTGGTACAGCCACTCCGCCATCGGAAGTTGAAGAAGTTGAAGAGTTCACCTCAGCGCCAAGTCCCGCCATCCCTTCGTCACCCACCGAATCCTAAAAGCATCTTGTTTCGTTCTCAGACCGCCCCCGGCAACACTACTGCTGCCGCTTCCATTTTGACTTTGGCATTGTAGATAAGATATCGCTTCCCCACATTTACGCCCTCAGCAGGCGCGCATCTGTACCATCACCATCACCGAACCTCGCAATGTACCATCACCATCAGCGCATCAGCATAGCATCATAGCTTCCACATATCTGTTGTATTCGTATGCAGCGCTTGAGGCGCATTGTCCTATCTACTTTATGTAACGAGTACCGGCCTATGAAGGTCACTTTATCTTACTATCCTTGCTACATTTGCTATCAATTGAGTTACATATAAACGTTGGCTCTCGATAGAAGCTCTGCATATCATTAATTGCCTCCGAAGGAAGGTGTCAAGGTGTATTTTCGTTACATTTTGGTCATGTGTACCATAAGTTACTTGTCTCCATTCTTTGCTTGGCTTTGGCCGAGTTTGGCCAAATAGGTGGTCTACTATGACGCGCAGTTGACGCGCAGCGTGCGCTGACTCGGACCTGCTTCGGTCACCTCGTAACCAACGCCGAGGGCGCAACCGCTCCAGACGGCAGTATTTTTGCGTTCCTCGGCCAATCCTCTGGAGTCTGCAGCAATGTTCGGAGCTGCCTTGAAGCGGCAAGCCATGCAGGCGGGCCCACCAATCACCGTAGCCTGGCCCGCCGTGCGTTGGATTGCCTGGATCGCAAATCTGTCAGCATTGAATTCTGGAGCCTGTATTACTCCGTCATAACATTCTCTGGGATACTTCTTTGGAGTCTGTTGTGCGCTACGACAATCTCTTGGACCAGTTTCTTGATCATAGCAAGATCGCCTGGCTGCTGCTCCATTTCTGTGCTCTGGCCATGAGAATGGCACTCTTGTTACCTCTGCATCGATATCGGAGGCATGTCCTAGCGGCTATTCTTCTGCTGGGTCGTTTCAGTCTCTGTAATATAGAGACGGAGCAGGAATCTTCGCCGACGAAGTTTTTTTTCTCCTGGACTTCAGCGCACGACGGGCATGGCAGGCCTTAGATCTTGGACACCAGCGGGTCCCTTGTCGCTCCCAACGCCAACCTTGACGTCCACCTGCGCAAGCATAATAATGCAGTCATTTGTCTTTCAACACTCCGCAGCTTGCGGTTTCGAGTCTCCGTGTGCCTGCGCACAAGATCAACCAATGATCACTGTCAATCCTATGGCTGGGATATAACGCGTTTGTTGAGAGACGCATACCCATCTGCAATAAACAGGAACGCTCGTCTCCTACGGTCGTCTATAACCATGTATTTTCTGCTCACGCAAACCGTTGTATCTCTCGGCCTTCTGTTTGGGAAAGCGAGTCTTGCCCAGGATACTGCTGGCAGCGTGGCATCAGCATTGGGGTTCTTCCCTGCGTCGCAGAGGTTTTATTCCTCGGGTTTTGTAAGCCCCACCCCGCCGACTATCCAGTCAGAATTCCGCGCGAACTACATGCAGGTGGGCGCGAGCTTTCTGTCTTTCGAAGCAAGTTGATTGACCAATGTTTACAGCACAAGTTCGACGCTAACATCAGTGACCATATCGTCAGCGGGTTTGTGAGTCGCCAGCACTGTCTCAGGACGCGCGAAAATTCACCCTCTTTCATCGGATCGCTGGTTAGATATATGTGAGCCCAAGCCAGAAGAAGGTGCGCGCCGACGGCGCGGGTGACAACTTCCTGGAGGCTAGCATCTTCGACTTTTCAAACACAACCTCGAACGGCACCCTTGTTGCCAACTCCATCGTGTCGTTCGTTGGTGGCGTGACGACGCCGACGTGCTCATCCTTCTTGTACGTGTTCCAACCCCGCATGTGTCTGGTTCCCCGCTGAGCCTTCGGGTCCATAGTGTCGCCCCGTTCGTCGAACTATTCCCAGACGACTTCCTTGCGCAAAGCAACGCCGTCTTCGCAGGCATCCAGCTCGATGAGCTGTATGGCGAGGTCAGCGCGTGGACGTTCTCGGTGCGCACTCGGTTCTCGCCTCACGAGCAGCGTCGGTACTCACAGCCGTGTACAGCAGGGCAGCAGTCTGCAGGTGACGTTCTTCTTGGACTCGAACGACACCTTCGTCAGATACGATTTTGCGGCGTCGGATAGCCTGCGCACCTTCGCCACGACACGCTTTTTCAATATCATACCAGGGCCCGTCAATTCTACTGTCTTCGAAACCTTATGTACTTGATATAGGTATCTCGGCTGTGGAATCCCGACGTAAAGACAGTTAGGAAGCAATGGATTGAAATGTATTAATGGAATTCTTGTGTACGCGTACTTGCGCTCGTTGTTGGATGTATCTGGATCTGTCAACGCATTTAACGTCTTCGAAAGCTTCAGGGTATTATTTGAGCCAGGCTGGAAAGTAAGAATTGCGAGAGAAAAAATTCAGCCATGAGCGCCTTGGTGCTGGCTGGCACTTGACAATTTCGCGAATGGCTAAAAACTTTACAGCGTCACCATATAAATCGATTTTTTTTTGGGAATCGTGTCCAGACATTATTGGAGATAGCCCAAAGAAAAAACTGCCATTCCTGAAGCAAAATGCCTCACTATCACTCTAATTGGTCCAGAAAACGAATATTGAGGCAAATACAAAAATATAAATTATTTATTGAAAGTAAATTATCATACAAAATCGATAGGAAAATCAAGAATTATTAGTAGTCGACTGTCTTTATATCAATGGCTTTGCACCCGGTGGTCCTATTATTAACGCCTGGTCGCTATATTTTGGCCGTAAAAATGAGCGCCGTCGATTCAACGGAACAATGGGCTAGAATTCGCACCGTGACTAATATGCTGGCGGAGTCGGGCGCGCCGCTAAGGTTACTGTAGACGTTCTTGATGCGCTCTTCCATTATATGATCTGCACTCGCACAACGACTAAAGTGGCGGCCAGCTTTACACTCATCAACTGTTATGCAACTGGCCAACTCATACGCGGGCGCAAAACACCTGACACTGTTTCGCTGGGTTCGTCGGACAACCATCCAAGAAGAAAGGGCCTCCTTGCCGGGTGGACGAAGACCGACGCTGCAGGCCTTGCTGTAGATTGAAGACTGCGATAATGCCATCGATATTCCTACAGTCGCTAGAAAGGGAAATCAGTGCCGTGGGGACCTGCAGGACACGGGAACACTTGCTGGATCGGGCCAGAGGGAGGGTCCTCTACAATCAGCGACCATCTGAAAAACTACAGGATACGAGGAACCGCTCGAATCCTCACACACAGTGGACAGGATGGAGAACAGGACGCCAGGACGCCGTTCAGCACCCATTCACAGTATCTTCGACTACGCCAGCAGTGACATTCAGTCGGATTCCTCGTTTTCATGTCCATGACCCAGGGACGTCGCAGGCTTCGTCGCAGTTGTTGATAGAGTGGCTCGCACGCACGTCGCCCTGTACAAATCAACAGTACACTATAGACTGCTGCGGTATGTGAGCCGACTTTCAAGATTTTCCGCAAATTGCGAGGCAATCAAGTACCCTTCGTCATAGCTGTCGAGCAACGCTTCCAGGCAGCATCACTATTGCCAACGAATCAACATTTTTCACTGACATGCGCGGCGAGGCACTTACGATTGGGTTGGAGCGGTACATAAGGGGTCGGACGATGCATCAACGCACCATCCGAAGGTGCTCCCATCTATTTTTTTGGCCACTGGGGTTTTGAACTGAAAACTACGCAAGGTGTCAGATCTTCGATGTATACCTATCGATGGGTGTGGGTTCGTCCTCACGACGACGTTATGTATTGAAGAACCTGGACAACATATTTCAAGAGAGCTCGGCGGAGGGACATACAACCAATGCACTTGATCTGTGAGTATGACAGTAAGTAATAACGGTCTGACTTGCTCTGCGATCTCTAGGATAGCTGATGGATAGATAGATAGTGCCACACGTTGCCGCAGAACAAGAGCAGAACTTGGCCGGACATACTCCATTCCCATGGTAATGTCCTCTCGCAGCTCTCCTTCAACAGGAGTACTGGCACGAGGACAAGACATAGAAATTGGTACGCCCGACGAGCGCCCGCCCTTCCTCTCGAAAGGCCACGATAAAATGCAAATAAAACGCCGCACATACTCAAAGACGCCCATTCCTTTACAGGAAAGTTCATGTTGTGATCCGCGCATGATCTGCGCTGCCCGAAACGAGTTATTATCACCTTTTGCCTTTGGTGGTAGTGAGATCTCAGGTCAGGCGGTCAGCGCCGAATCGACAGGAGCAGAATGTGTGACGCACTGTTTTTCCCGACCCGATCCTCGGAGCCTTCCAGATGTCTACGTGTAAACGGTCAGGCCATAGACTGACAAAACCATTGCATATGGTGAGCAATGCGCTGCCCATCGACTAGATATATTGACTGAAAAATAAATATGAGTGGCAGCGACAGCTTACGAACCAATTCCACAGCGATAAGGTGATTTCTTGCAGATGAGTGTCCGGACGTCCTCCACAGCCGTCGAGCCCAAGTCGAGCCCGACGCACTCGTCCCTAGGCTTGATGGGGGCCACTTGGGTGTCTGTGAAAGCACTGTCGTCAAATAATATTGCTCATTGTCGCCGCCGACGCCCAACGTACCGTGCGATTGCTGCCCTCGATGTGTGTAGGTGAGCCCATGCCTCGCCATCATCAAACGTGCACTTTTGTTCTAGCGATCGGTGCCATCTGCGCCGTAGAGCAGGTTCCTTGGCCGGCCATACTCCATTCCCATGGTAATGTCCTCTCGCAGGCGCCCCCCGAGAGGGACGCTGGCCCGAGGACAAGACACAGAAAGGCGCACGTCCGACGAGAGCGCCCTGCCCAGCCAGCGCCCGTGGATGGGCTACGGGAATGGGGACGGTGGGATGGGGTGTGGGCTGCGAGGCATCGATGCCACGCAGCCAGCGAAGGCTGAGAGAATCGGATTGCGTTGGGCAGAGTTTGGTTGTTGACAGCAGCCGTTGCTTGCTTACCCTTGCTTACTATCGTTTTAGGAATTTTCGACGACATGTCATTTCGCGGTGCCCTTTATACGTGCTCTGTTCGTCTGCAAGTCGGAGAGAGGCTGAAAGAGACCGCCAATCAGTTCAACCACCACGAGCTGTTCAGGGAAGAAATACTGGTTGGTTTATTGGCACTGCTCCCGCTGGTTGGGATATATTTGATGCGCCATACTTGATTTGAATGATGTCACGAATTTCCAACGCCACAGCAACTCAACGTCAACAACCATGGCTTAGCTCCAGAAGCAGGTCGCGTCCAGCAGTCAAGGTGAGAACAATATTTCATGCGGCCTGTTTTATTACTTATCGGTAGTATTGGAAATAAAAATGAGTGCATTCAACGTTGTACGAGGCCAGAAAAAAAGGAAAGAAATAACATTGTAAGTAGCATTGAGTACTGAGGAACAAAAATGACGAGCGCGATAATTCATATGTTGAACCAAAAAGATAGAGCATAAATGATTGACTGGAGGAAAAAAAATCCCTGTGGTGCAAGCGCGAGTAGTGGTAGTAGGTGCGTGTGTAGTTATGAGGAAGATTCGGAAGGAAGTCGCGTAGTTAGTAATGAGGTGAGGTGCCGCCGCCGACCTAGGTATCAGGGAGTACTATATGTGGTATATGGAGGAGACGAGCGTCGAAAGAAAACAGTAATATCGATAGAAAAGTGGGGAAGGAGCGTTAGATTAGTCACTCCTCGTCCTCCTCTATGACGTTCTGCAGCGGCGCGCCGTGGATATACCGTGCGGGGCTGCTCCGGCCCGTCTCCTCGAGCGTGATCCGTGGTAGGTCGATAAGCGTGGGTGCGGGTTCAATAAGCGATTCAGGGGACGGTTTCAGCGGCGAAGGAACAGCGGGCATAGCAGGAGTGGGGGGAAGTGAGACAGTTTTCTCGGGCAAGGACGTAGAGCGGACAGGAAGGCGTGAGGGCGCGAGCGGCGCGATGATGACCGGCACGGCACTTGAGACGGGCTTGGGCGACGTCCCGCGCTCGCGCTCGCGGTACATCTCGATGAGAGCCGCGGTCTTGCTCGGGGCGGCGGCGGTTACTGGCACGGCCTGTGCGTTAGATGGGGGACTCGCAGTGCGGGTGGCTCTGACCTCGGGTTTCTGGCCGGGGGCCGCCCCAGCTGCAGCGGCCTTGCTAAGAACGAGAGGCTTCGGCTCGACCAGCACGAGAGCGGGCGACTCCTTGGTGGGCACCGTAGGCACGACTGGCGGGCGCGGGAGGGGGCGCACGTCTGCCGCTGGGCGCACGGGCACGGGCGTGTCGTCTTCGTCCTCGTCGCTGTCGCTATTGCTCGCCGCGAGTTTCGCGCGGGGGTCCTCTGCAATGGATTGTGTCTGTGCGGGGCGCCGGTCGGGGTGCAGGTCGAAGTAGCCGACGCGCCGCTGGTTCTGCAACGTCTGCAGAGCATTCATTGCCGCGGCGTCCGCGGCGTGCCCGACGGACGACTCGTCGTACGCGAGCCCTGCCTCTTCGCTCTCGCCCGCGCCGGAGTCGCTCAACGCATCCCTGTCCCCGCGCGGCGCAATGTCCACCTCGTCGATGTCGAGGTCGTCGATATGCTGGTCGATCCCATAATCCTGGTCGACGCGGCCCAGCACGCTCTCCGGCGACAGGCTGCGGTTCCTTACGGCTGCGAGCACCTGAGCGACCTCCAAGCTCGCCGACTCGGGATCCGTAGCCCGCGCTGCGTTTCTTTTGTCACCAGCGAACTCCGCGTCCTGTCCGCCAAGCCGCCGCGTCTGGCTGCCCACGAGGATATCGACCCACGCGTCCGCGTTCGACTCGCGCCGTTTCTGGCGCACGTGGTCAGGTTCTAAATCGCGCGCACCGCCCTCAACGTCGTCGTCGCTGTAGCTCGCCATGCGCGTCTCGAACTCGACGGTCGAGTACTCCGCGGGGACCATGCTCCGCCTGTTCGACCCAGGAGTCGGCGGGAGTCTGAACAAGGACTTCTTGACGGACGGCGACGCCGTCGGATCAGAGTACATCTCGTCGCTCTTCGGCGCAGGTTGGGGTGGCGCCGGCGCCGTTTCTTGGCGCGGCGACTCCATGAACCGATTGCGTGACGGCACCTTCTTGATCGTCGTGGGCAGCGGCGGCACGGGGGCCGGCGAAGAAGGCAGGCCAAGTAGCGGCGGCGCGACTCGCGTCGAGTTCCGCGCGTTGAGCGAGAGTTGCTTCGTCGACGAGCTCGCGTGGAGCATGCCTTCGAACTCAACCTCGCGGAAGGACGGGCTTTGCGGGACGTGGCCCACGACGTACGGGCGCCCGTTGAGCGTCGCGGCCTGCTTCCATGGCTTCTTCCCTTGGGAAGAGAATAGAGAAGGGAGGCGCCGACGGCTGGAGGACTTCACCGCCAATTGCTCACGGTACTCAAGCGGAACAAACTCCTCGAAGAGCATGAGCGTCGTCGTTGTGCGTGGGTCGGTGCCGCCCGACG
This sequence comes from Hypholoma fasciculare, assembly GCA_016801325.1. Taxonomy (NCBI): domain Eukaryota; kingdom Fungi; phylum Basidiomycota; class Agaricomycetes; order Agaricales; family Strophariaceae; genus Hypholoma; species Hypholoma fasciculare. Next base: position 26,867 of record JAEKIV010000065.1, read on the forward strand.
CGGTGGAGCGCGACGCGGGCAGCGACTTGTACTCGACCTACGCTGCTGCGTTAGCGCCCACCCGGCAAATACCGAAAGCACGCTTACCAATGCCCAATTGCAGTCCCGGTCGAGCATTTCCCCGCGTTCGAGGTCCATCCAGCCGCCGCCGTAGATGAGGTCGCAGAACACGTCGACGAACGCTTCCTCTATGATCTCCTCGTTGCCGACGACTGGTTCCGTGTCCCATCCGAACGCGGGCAGCGCCTTGTGCGTCTTCTTCAGCTTCTTGCTGATCTCAGCGTTTTGCGCGGGCCAGGACGAGATCTTGTTCGTGAGCGGCGTGCTGAACTGTAGCGTCGCGCTCAGCGGTGCGTCCATGCGCGAGAACCCGGCGGACGAGAAGTCGTTCCACGACAGGGTCTGTCGTTTTGCCGACCGGTCCTGGAAATGGGCGTGAGTAAGAATACGCGCATATATGCAGAGAAATATGGACATACGGTGCGTGCGCTCTCGGTCAGGTCAAACTGCAGCTTCTTCTCGTCGCCGAGGCCACTGAATCCCATCGACTCGAACTCGCCCCATTTGAGGTCCGTCAAGCTCCTGAACCGGTCTTCGCCCTCACGTACGCCCAATCCAAAGTAGTCCGGGTCCGGAAGAGAAGTAACGGTACCGGACGACGTCGCAGACGAAAACGAATCAGACATCTTCAGGGCGGGGCTCGCGCCGGGCGCGACGTCCGGATGGAAATTGACCGGCATGTCCATGCGCTTCTTGTACCCCTCGGAATATCGCGGCGGCAGCTTCAGCGTCGCGGGTGCGATCCTGTCCCACTCTTTCGAACTGGCCAGCGGGTTGTGCCCGTGAGCGCCTACGGGCCGGTACGCCCACACCGAAGCGGTTTTCACGAGGTCGGGTGAGTACATGCGCACGTTGCGGCGCACGCTCATGACGCGCACGGTACGTGCACCGCGGCGCGGCTGCGGCTTCTTCTGGTCGATCGCGGGAAGCATCGCGGGGTAGCCTTTGATCCATTCCTTGAGACGGACGGGGACGCCAAGCGAGCCAGCACTGCCGGATTGCTTTGAGGCGAGGCCGGCGGAGGACACGGAGACGCGAGGCAGGTCTTGCCAGCGTACGAAAGAGAGGATAAGATGCTCCATGGCGGTGACTGCGCGAAGATAATGAACATAAGCATGGTGGAAGGCCAGGGTAGCCGGACCAAGGCCAAAAAAGAGGGGCCCAAAGAGCGGGGAAAGAGTGGGAGGAGTATGCCCTGAAGATGTACTATTCGACACCAGGCGGGCGAGAAGAGAAAGAAGCCGGATGATGATAGCCTGCAGCGGCGGGGCCAACTCGGGGAGAAAATGGGTTGCAAAATGGGCTGGGGGATAGCCCAGTGCTGGTAAGAAAAAAAAGTCAGCCGATCATTCATGTTGACAGGATCCATCGAAGGGCACCGACCTGCTTCGGACTCGCGGAAGTCAACATAGTGTTCCCAAGAGACCAGCCCTCGGACGTCCTGGCCCCCAACGGAACGAATGACTCGGGCGAGCCCCCAGCGCAGGCACATAGCCAACTCGTGGGGCCCTGCGAATCGTGCTTCCTCCCGCCACTTGCCCTCCGCCGCCTGGGCAGAGGCGCCCGACTGATTCGCGCAGGTGGCCAGGAAGCTGCGGATGATTCGCCGAATCGAAGACGCCGAGATGTCCAGCGCGGTCGTCGAAAAAATGAAGGGGGTCGTGATGCCGCCCCTTGTCTCGAGCTCTTCCGAGATAACCTCTACCAGGCGCTCGACTTGATCAAGCCCAAGCACGACATGGCGCTCGTATGACAGGTACCCGTAGTCGTGGCCTTTGATGAAGTCCGTGGCACCGTCGTCCGCAGACGGCCGCTCGAGGTTCAACGGGAGGAACGCACCGTCGGGGAACGGAGAGTCCGGCGAGTAGACCGCATCCTCGCGGCCGGGCGGGAGGGCCTTGCTGCGCTTCTGCTCCTTCTTCTTGTCTTTTTTCGAGGCGGGGGTGCCCAGCGTCGCGCCGCGGTGGGAGACTCTGCTGGAGACCCGGCCGAACTCGTCCAAGCCCCCGCCCGTGTATGGACTGTCGTCGGAAGGAAGGGTGCTCTTCTTGTTCGGGGTGGAGTTCGTACGGGCACGGGAGAATAAGCTGGGCATCGGGTTGGGCGATGAGAACGGGACAACAGGCAGCAAAGGAGTTGCTAGCGACGAGATCAGGGGATCGTCGGCAAACGCCGTGCGCTCAGGGACCGGCAGCGATAATCCTCTGCGAGAACTTATTAAAACTGCAAGAAGGTGAAGGCTCTTGGACACACAGAAGGTACACGCATCAGCATTTATTCTGTATTCCGGGCCACGCGGCTGGAGAGGCGGTGACTCGCAAGCAAACTCTGATATGATCATCAAGCTCATCTCTGATCTAAGCCACTGAGGGGTCGGTCGCAGTCAATTGAGGCTTTATTATCGTTATGATATCAAATCTAAGAAGGTCGGCCTCGGACTGGAACGCCTGCAATTATTGTCGCTATGTACGGCAGGTGAGTAAAATTTCCTGACCATCGCAGTGCAATCATAATATCATTCAGAAATACTGACTGTTAAAATACACCGCCTTGGTGCGCGGGCGGCATCAGATTCAGACAGCCCAATTGGAATAGCATCGGCGTTCCGACAAATACCATTTTACTTTTCATGGGTCGAAACTTAACGCCGCACACCAGCAACTGGGCGCCTCCTGAGTCTAGACTTGCGCGCTAGAAGTGATAGCTAGCATCGAAGCTCCGGGGACATCTGCTCCCAAAACACGAGGTTGTTAAAGCACTGTGCTGCTGCGTACCCCATGCACACCTGCGCGATCAAATGCACCTGATGAAACCCACATAAGAGATCCATCAAGAAATGGAAACCCATGGCTTATTTGTGTTATATCCTGCACCAAATACACATGACGTGCTATACGCATCGCCGCCCCAGGCCTGCTGGTGCGGCGCCAGACGGAGACAGCTAAAACCCGACGACGAATTCCATCATGCGTGCACAGCTACATGGTTAGCGACTCGGCACCGTAGCACCCAGCGCCGACGAGATCGATGCGGGGCGCTCCTTGAGCCGATCCTTGAGCCTGTCGCCCGTCAGGAGCGGCCGCGGGAACCCGTGCGTCATGAACGCGGTCTTGAGCGGCGCCGCGTCGCGCTGTGCAAAAAGACAAACACCATGACGTTAGCGCCGAAAATCATATAGACTGCAATTGTTAATCAACGCACAGATGAGTACCCCGCGAACGGATATGCCTGCGCGCCAAACGTCGCCTGCGTCACCGGTGCCGTGCGCGTCTGCGCCATCTCCCGCGCCCCGCTCTCGCCCTCATAGTACGCGTGGCTGTTGTTGTACTGGTGCGTGGCATCCGGGAACGCGGGCCCGCCTGTCTGCGGCGAGGGTGTCAAATGCCCTATATCGAACTGCACCGTCCTAGGACCACCGCTGTACACCGGCGACGGGCCGAGGCGGGGGGAATACTCCGTCGCGATTATCGTCGGCGGCCCCTGGACCTGGGACGCCTCCACGTTGTACTCTGCCTCTGAGGCAGCGGCGCGCCGCCGGGAGCGAATAATGCACACTATTATTGACGTGAGGAGAAGCAAGGCGAGGACTAGACGATTTATTATTCAATGCTAATGCTGCGCGAAACGGTCAAGCAGGACAACGAACGACATATGACGCCGATGGCTATTTTCGCGTTTTTGGACAGTCGGGGCTTGCACTGAGTCTTTCCACTCCTGCAAAATTAAGGCGTCAGAATGAATAATAGGACGTTGAACATGAAATAAAGAGATTGCGATGACAACGGCACTGGCACATATGGACAAGAATCGCAGCGCCGGGCGCTCCTTGCGCTCTAACAATTTTCAAGAAGAAGAAGAAGAAAAGAGCTCACGCATCTGTCGTGCAAACACTCCCGCTCAGCAGGGCATTTGCGCCAGGCACATTCGCCGCTAGCGCCACGATCCCGAATCCCACAGCAAGCGCGCGGTCTACCGCCCCAAAAACAGATTAGCGCTCGCCTACCCACGCTCGAAGACAAAAACCTTCCATACCGTCAATCATATCAAAACGACGCTTCGAGTTTTCCAACAGGTGAAAGAAAGTTAAAAGCGTTCAAGTTCGAGTGCGTCGAGTTAGTGTGATCGTAGAAGTCGTGTCGTTATCGGTAAGTGTTGCTCGTCGTTGGTATATGAATATAGATTTATGCAGGTGAAATAGACCGCTGGCCTGCAGCGGAAAGAGAGATTGGGCCGATGGTGGTTCGAGGTCAACTCGAGGAATTCGACGCCCCTGCGTTGCAGCGAAAATGCCTGCATGATGACAAATGATTTGATGGGAGTCGCGCGCGTCGGGGACGGGGCTGTGTCGTTGTCTGGTGAGTTTCATAGATTTATGAGTAAAAAAATTGTAATAGTATTTAGAACATGGTGGAGTCTCTGGGGGTAGAAAAGGAATTGCTGGGCGGAATCAAATTCATCGTCTTTTGCATAATTCTTAATTTAACTTGAATCCCTGCAAGTCCTTATAGTATTTGGAAACTGGACATTTCTATAAGTGGTATCAAGATGGTATGTATGTAGCGCTCAACAAAAAAATCCTGCTTTTATAGCTAATACAATGATCATGTATGGCCCAGCACTAGAAAATCAATAGTAATGACCAGGCTTTTCGCGAGTCTCTTTAATGAACATAAACCAAGTCGGCAAGGGCCTCACACCGTCCCCAATTTCACCGTCAATGGCCGTCGCACAGTGACCCGAAACCATTGTGCAGTCAAATATCTCCCCATTGTCGTCTAACACGACATCGACCTCACAGAATCCTGGAGCGACGTCTTTGATCTTTACCAACCCATATAGCACCCCGTCCAGAACGAGTCTCTCGACCTTCACCCGGCCAACGACCTTGGGGGTCTCAGTGTCGTTCAAGGAGGGTCCCTGCCATCGTCCTTTCTTGTTCCAGACACAGAATGCTGTTATCCAGCCGGATAGGTAGGAAGGTCCCGATGCTTGCTTATGATGGTGACAAACTCTGTCCCAGAAGTCAATATCGGGCTGGCCATCAAACGCATCGACAAATCGAGTCAGGATGGGGAGAAGCAACGCCGCCCAAGCTTCGGGTTCGGGCCCAAATTCCTTGAGCTTGTCAATTCTGGATAAAAGACTCTCCCAGTCAGATTTCTCGCCCGCCAAGGTGACCGACGGGATGCCGCAGCGCAGCTCCCTTTCGTATGTGAAATATCTAGAAGAAAACAGGGAGCTTAGTTGGACATATTAACTGAGCATAACCGAGCTGTCAACATACGCCTTGACGGTAGACATCATATACACAGCACATATGACCGTATCATTGTGCGTAGTGGTAGTAAAATTCGGGAGAATCCAGGATTTCAGATCTTCATCGCTGAGCTTATTATTGAAAGTCGTCAGCGTTATGGGTTGTTCAGAGGATAACTTATGACTCCCTACATGCTCGTCAATTAGTCCTGTCATTTGTTCTGCGAGGCGGCCAAAGTCAACAGTGTACCGAGTGCCGGCTGCTCTAACAATGAGATGCTTTTGGCCGTCGTGTTGAACGAAATGACTTTGGAGTTCTTCAGCATGGGCATTAACACTGTGTAGTAGATATCATATTCATCTTGGCCTAGTTGAACCAGGATAATAGATTCGGCAAGAAACTTACTATAAATTAAACTGGGAGAGTATCGCCATCCAAACATCATCTGGTCTGATTATTTAGAAGGCCTCAGATTGTCGGATAAAAATTGAAGAAATTAGATAGACAAACCTGATAGTTATATGATGGTGCTGATTATACGCGGCGAGAAACGTGTCGACAAAGCCATTGAACTGGGGATGCATTCGTGAGAGGTCTTCTCTTTCGCTACTGTGGAGAGAGCTTTGAAGCATCTCGGCGCATCGCGACGTCTTGACCTTTGCTCCCCATGTCCTTGAAAGGAGATCAGTAGCAGTAGAGACCGGAGCTCCTCTCATCGCAACCGGGCTGGCATCGTGAGCGGCGACCTTGAACTGGACGGGCATGGCTGCAATGTGGACACTGGAGGTTTGCGACAATCTGTTGAAGCGAAAACAGCCTGTATCAGGTTGTGTTCAGGTCCAGGAAGACTGGCCGATATCCCTGTCATTCGATGTGAGCAGCTAAGCTTACTTAATTTAAATGTTGACGTTGAGGCCTGAGGGTTTGAGGTATCTTGCAACGGCTTGTGAGATGTTTAACAAAATGAAGTATTCATCCTCATCAGAGAGGATTTCAAACGTTAGGGATAAGTAGTCGAGCAATCACGCGTCTGCAGTCTTGAGTTCTTGGTTTTATCCAGGCACCGAGGCACCAGCGCCTTCAACCGACCTGGTTCACGGATTTGAATTACCGCTGATCCGAACGTTTTGACGCGCCGGTGTTTACGGAATTCTTGTGGAATTGAAGCAGTTTGTGTGACTCTACATACTAGCTTTACTGTACGTCATCGGGTACTCGGTCACCGTTTTGCATCGCCCATTAGCAGGCGAGTCCTGCACCCACAACTGAGTACAGAGTGATAGTAATTTGACGATACATTTGCGATACATGCAGGATTACTTCACCAGTAAAGAACAGGCTCTTCACGAGTCTCCTTGATGAACATAAACCAAGCTGACAAGGGTCGCACAGTATCCCCCTCCTCGCCTTCAACAGCCATCGCACAGTGACCTGAAACCATCATGCATTCAAATTCCTCGCCATTGTCATCCAGCTTAACATCCACCTCGCAGAATCCAGGAGCGATGTTATCGATTCCTACATTTCCATATAGCACCCCATCTAAGATGAGTTGCTCGTCCCTCGCCTGGCCTCCTACATGGTCAGTCTTCGGAGTTGTCAATCGGGGTCCTTGCCACCTCCCATGCTGATCCCAGACACAGAATGCTGTTAACCAACCAGAGATGTACGAGGGCCCAGAGAATTGCGTGTGATGGTGACAAACTCTACCCCAGAAATTGACGTCGGGTTGGCCATCGAAGGCTTGAACGAATCTGGTTAATATGGGGCGTAGGAGGCGCGCCCATGCCTCTGGCTCGGGTCCGAATTCTTTGAGCTTCTCAATTCTTAACAGTATATTTTCCCAATCAGATTTCTCGCCCTCAAGGGTGACAAAAGGGATGCCGCAGGCCAGTGACATTCCGTATGAGAAATATCTGCAGAAAAATGTGACGTGTAAATGTTCATATCACTCAAGTAGGTGGTTTGGAAAAGAAACATACGCTTTGAGGGTTGCCATCATATAGACAGCACAAGTGACGGTGTCATTGTGCGAGGTTGTGGTAAAATCTGGTAGTATCCAGGATTTCAAGTCTTTGTCGTTGAGCTGGTTATTAGAGTTTTCAGACTTGCATCCAGATCAAGATGTAACGAGTCACGACGTACATGTTCGTCAATCAGCCCTGTCATTTGCTCTGCGAGACGGCCAAAGTCAACACTATATCGATTGCCGGATGCCCTGACTACAAGGTGCTTCTGTCCTTCATGCTGGACAAAGTGACTGCGGAGCTCTTCAGCATGAGCATTGACACTCATCGGATGCAAAGTCATCTCAGCACAATAAGCACGGCATAACAGAAGTGATAAGAAACTGACTATAGACTGAATTGGGAGAGTATTGCCATCCAAACATCATCTGGTCTATTTACGAGGAAAATTTAGATCATTGGTTATAAATGAACTTGCTGTTAAATGGACGAACCTAACGGATAGATGATGATGCTGGTTATACGCGGCGAGAAACGTATCTACAAAACCATTGGACTGCGGACGTATTCGCGAAATGTCTTCCTTATTGCTACTATGAAGAGAGCTCTGAAGCATCTCAGCGCATCGCAACGTGCGGGTCTTTGCTCCCCATGACCTTGAGAGGAGATCAGTAGCAGTAGAAATTGGCGCCCTCCCCATCACAACTGGGTTGGCGTCGTGAGTAGCGACCTTGAAGGTAATGGGCATCCCTGTAGTAGTGCAAAGCAATGTGACGGAAGGGGTGGAATGGATGCTCCAAGATTAAGCAGAAATGCCCCTATGATTGTTGGTATAAGTAGTAATTTTATTATTGGTCTGTGAACAAAAGGAGGTTGGGCACTCAAGAAGCTTGATGCCCGTTTGTACATCTTGATCATATAGGTAAGCTCAGCTCTTCGGACCTCATGGCATGAGAGATTTCATGCATATGCGTATACTTGACTGTGCAACTCACGCAAGGTGTGCTTTCGGGTATGGAGGCAACAGTTCTGTCCCTTGCCCATCATTCGAAAAGTTGATCTTTGTCTTGTATCAATAGAACGAGTCACTCGTGCGCATGAATCGAGCGGCCTAGTCATAGAACAATCACGGGAAATTCGTCCGGCGCAGGTTCAATGCGCCAACCTCCATCAAAGAATATAGGCTCAAAGGACATATTCTAATCTCCGGGATCCTAAATTGTCGCAAAAGTTGTTGGCGATGATCAAGTGATGAAAAAACCAAGATAAACCCCCAGGTTGACGGCAGGAAATCCGCAGCAGTGAGAAAGCCAGTTCAAGTTGATTTGATTTAGTGAAAGGTTGAGTCCAGAAGCCGTTCGAGTCAGTGTTAAGGTTGAGTGACGAGCCACTGCTGGTGAGTAGTGCCAGTGAACGTTTGAACGTTTGAAGTTTTACAAATGCACTGAAAGCATCAAATTGAATCTCCGCCTTGCGGAAGGTAAAATGACAGCCCCTGGTACAAGTTGCCGGTAGCACACCCCAGGCATACCCAATTCTCCGTCACGAATGATTGTGCATGCACTCAGACCTTAAAAATGGTAAATTTTACAGAAGAGACTCAACTTGATAAAACAAAAACACCACTTTTCGGTGGTGAACTGCAAGATTGTTTAAAAATCCGAATTGGGATACCCGATAACCATATACGGCGCACTGAAAGCTGGAGACAAGTCCAGAGCCACGACGACGACACATTTATTCAGAATATTCTTGAGCATCATAAGCATTTTTGAAACACAAGTACGCACTGTCAGTAGCTCACACCGTACCTGAAAAGCGCCGGCTGCGAAATATGAAATCAATGCTGTAACTGGATTACTTAGCATTCAGGCAACATAATGCAGATGCTGCATTTGCCAAACATCTCTTCTACATTGAGCGTTGACGTTAATTAAGAAAGGCCCGATGATTTCATCATGCTTTCATCCGCCGCGCCACAATTTCTTGAGCCATTAGATGGCCTGAGAGGAGGATTAGACGAGTCAATTATAAATATGGTCACCGTCGACTAACAAAGCCAGAAAGCATCTTCTTTTCGTCGTCATGCATATCCGGATTACAACTGCTTTTCTCGTCTTCGTAACTGTAGTCCCAAGTCTCTCGTTGATTGTCCATGATACCACCTCGGACAAATTAGAAGGTCGCCAACAGGTCTCTCTCTCCAAGGGCATCTCTGCACATAATTACCTAGCAGATTCACCCCTGTTAGTATTGGCTATCACGACCAAGGACCTACGGGACGAAAAAAAAGCTCCACAGAATGCAGCGGAAAAGGGAAACCTTTTTGGCGCTATATTGGCGAGCACCAATAAATGGACCATATTCTACGCGAAGTATGTCCCTGAGATATACATCACCAGCCAAGCAGGTTAGTGACACTTTAATCGTCGACACTGCAATTTCAAGCTGACTTTTCTGTACTCATCATGACGCTTAATGTTCTAACAGATCATATCCTAGAGCTTCAGCTTATTACTTCTGCTATGGAACGAGCAAATGTGGCGTATGTTTGGTTTTCGACCTCCATCCTGAGTGTAGGGTAATCATCTCTCAACAAGGTCTGTGGCGGCATTCGAGGAATCTCAATGGGACAAAATTATAAACCTTGCGAATGCCGTCGAAAATATGGCATACATAGAAACCTACCTCAACCATCACGTATGTTCGACTCATTTCCAAACTTGATTTATTTGATACATCAAAGCATACTCAGAAATCGGCCGTTGTCAAACTAGCCATGAAATACATTTACGATAAAGGAACACAAGTTCGCACTTTCGACCCGGAAGCCATTTATTCGCCCAACACCAAAGACGTCAACCGTGAACTCATAATTTATTTGCATTCGTCGTGCCAAGCAATGTTGAACACAGCAGCTAAGATCGACAAGGTGGCAGCTACGTCGGAACAGAAAGGGGTAGGTCCTATCTTGATTCCATTCGGTATAGAAATTCACAGACGCCGCTATCGATTACAGTTTACACATGTGCTGAACCTTCACAACGACGTTGCGAACCTTTTGCGTTTCATGAAAATTCCGGTCAAGCCCGCAGGAGCGGGAGGACTCTGGAAGTGCGATCCACCTCCGATGGTGTCCTTATTCAAAGAACAAGACTAGAAAAAAACTTCTTGTTGGCAGTTGTTAGCACTATACAAACATTTAAGTATAAATATATTGGCGTTGGAGAATGACTGCGTTTAAACCTCATCATCTTGAGTGACATTGTTGGTGACCCTCTGGACACATTCGCTATTGCGCAGGAGAAAATCGGTCATAGCATCCTCCGAAAGACTAGGTCCTCCGATGTTGACTGATTGCAGGGAACAATGAGAGCGCTCAAGAAGAGCGTCGACCAGAGGGAAAGGGTCCCCATACTGAGTTGGCAAAAATAGATCCAGCCGACGAAGACGGGGAAGCTCCAAGGAATTAACAAAAAAAGTGACAAACGGGATATCCCTATCATTGTCGACGGCGATTTCAAGGTGCTCCAATTTATCATGGGTTAACGGGGAGAAGAAGGTGAGTGCATGTATGGAATCCACACTTTTGAGATGATAATAGGTCAAATTTGGACAACGGCTAAGTGTAGCATGAGCATCATATACTGAGGGGAAATGAATAGTCGCAGAGGTAAGTTGAACCCAAGGAAGGTTGAAAGCCGAAAGATGACGCGTCGCAAATTCAATTTTGCGGAGCTTAGGTGCCGTAGAAAATATTTCAGTGTGCCGCACCCATGCTACTGGACGAATGGATAGGGATTGAAGGTTGTCCATGCTCTCATTCAGATTATAGAGCCGCTCTAGCCAATTATTTGTGACAACGAGGTCGAGGTCGCGCCATTGTCGAGAATAAGGTACCAGTGCATCGATGATCAAAGTGGAATAAGAATACACCCATGCTTGTTCGTCTCGAAACGACAGCCGGATTGTCAACAAGCGGCTGCCTGCACGGCGCAACCATTGTGATAAAAGTTCTGCTTGCTTGATGACGCCCCTTGTGGCTACGCGGTAGTGGAAGGATGCCCATATTTCGGATAGTCCGAGAGCTATCTGTCGCCATTCTGAACAAATGCGACTCAGGATGAGAGGTACGATTGTTGTGGCCCCATTGGAGCGGTTATTCCTGTGATGTTCTTGGGCTGCAGCAGTGATGAATATCTCAGACAGTATTTCGGGAGGTAATTTGGCGATGAGACACAGTTGATTGCGTTGCTGTAGCAAAAGTGCTTCATCCAGGCGGAGATTACGGATTCCAGATCGCAGCAACGCAATCTCTATATCTAGCTTGTACCGGACTTCACTGCGTATAATCTGTTCCAATTCTGTCACTCTTTTCGCTGTCGACATCGGGTGGTATCGGGCGGCTAGACAGGGCTAGATAGATATTTCCTGAGATATCCTTATGAGGACTACCTGAGAAGCATTTAGGACATAAAGAGTTTTATGTACCTGGTTAGAAGAACCTGCAGTACAAATACTATCAGTAATAGAAGTTGAGAGGTGGACTGAGGAGACGGTGGTTGCCATTCAATATTTCAGCGTAACGAACGTCCGTCAACGACGACGAGGCCCGGGCCGTATGTCCGTTACTGTATTCCCACGATCGGACGTATGTCGCGATCAATTTGCCCATGACGCACCTGGACTTGATTCTCAACGGCCACTGTAGGCGCCCACAGTCTTGAGTTCAAGCGAGCCTTAAAGCTCTCAGAAATGCTCCTGACCAGATGCAAGCCTTTGTTAGGCCGCTCAATACATCGGGTTTATTCCACGTCGCCAATACCTCAGTATGATGGTGAGTTGAACCCACCCATTTCTAAGAACCAGCAGCTCATTAGCTTCGCAGTCTGCGTTATAGGCGGGGGGCATGCTGGATGCGAAGCGGCTTCTGGAGCGGCTCGAACCGGTGCAAAAACTCTTCTTTTGACACAAAAGCTGGAAACTATCGGCGAACTCTCGTGCAACCCTTCAATCGGTGGGGTCGGGAAAGGGACTTTGGTCCGCGAAGTTGACGCTCTAGATGGGCTGATTGGTCGCGTTGCTGGTGTGTGATTTCCTTCAGAAAATTTGATATCTGGTTCAATGTCTGTTAGACAAGGCAGGAATACAGTTTCACATCCTCAACCGGTCCAGAGGAGCCGCAGTTTGGGTACTTCTTCCTGCAAATGTGACGTACGCTTATTCGCTCACGCGACAGTTGAAAGGGCCCACGAGCGCAAATAGATCGAAAACTGTACAAGAAGAACATGCAGGAACTTCTTTTCAACTATCCCGGTCTCGACATCCGTGCTGGAAGTGTGTTCGATTTGCTTTTCGACACCGAAGCCGACAACCCGTGGGGAAAGATTATAGGTGTAAAACTTGGTGAGTTTTCTTCAACTTTCCACGGTCCCTTCTAATACCCCATACTAGAAAACAATGACATCATCCACTGCTCTCAGGTTGTGATATGTACAGGCACATTTTTGTCGGGAGAGATACATCTAGGTGATTCACTCTCCAAGCCATTTCTTCGATAATCTTACTGCTTTGGAAAGGCATGAAAAGGTTTCCAGCGGGTAGACTTGGTGATGATCCATCCATTGGACTATCAGCATCTCTAAACAAAGCCGGGTTCAAGCTTGGCCGCCTGCAAACCGGAACCCCTGCTCGGTTAGACCGCAACACCATCGACTTCACCGGGATGGAAAAACAAGTCGGGGATGAAATACCAGTGCCGTTCAGTTTTCTGAATGATGCTGTTGACAATGCGGTAAGAATGTAGCTGATCCATATTCATGGGACATCTAACAGACTTAGGATAACCAAAGTATATGCTACAAAACAGCAACTAATGTCAAAACGCATCAAATTGTCAAGGATAATATGCATCTTAGCGTCCACATTCAAGAGACACGAAAAGGTGAGTTAGAATCAAAGGCACATTTCGCTTTCCCCTTTGCTAAGTGCCATCAGGCCCTCGCTATTGCCCTTCACTAGAGGCCAAGATTATGCGCTTTGGTCATAAAGACCACCATAATGTTTGGCTCGAACCAGAAGGCTATGACTCCGGTATGTGCAAATACGTCAAGTTTTTGTTAATACTGAATTCTTATGAATCAGACCTCATATACCCAAATGGGATCTCCTGCAGTTTACCAGAAGAAATCCAAGAGCCTATGATGCGAACAATCGCAGGGCTGGAAAATGTCAAAATGGTGAAGCCCGCGTATGGAGTGGAATATGACTACATCGATCCTAGAGAACTTGGACGTGAGTTCCCTTCGTTTGCTTACCAGATAGATTGACTAAGCTGTTTGTAGCGACGCTGGAAACAAATCGCGTCAAGGTGAGGATAAATGCTGTAAAAGAGTCAACGTCCCTTACCTGGTATTCGTAGGGTTTGTTTCTCGCCGGGCAGATCAATGGTCAGCCTACTCTATCATTGCTCTTGCTGTCTGCTCACGGTTCACATTACTAGGTACAACCGGATACGAGGAAGCAGCTGCGCAGGGCGCTCTTGCAGGCATTAATGCAGGCTTAGCAGCTCTTGGTCGCCCGCCATTGGTGCTCTCGCGTGCTGACGGATTCCTGGGCGTGATGGTCGACGACCTTATCCTCAAAGGCGCAGAAGAACCCTGTACGTCTTTTCAGCTCGTGCGTCTTAGACTCACTGTTCACAGCCCATGTGTTAGATCGCATGTTCACCTCGCGATCAGAGTATCGAATGACCATCCGCAGTGACAATGCCGAACTCAGGCTGACAGAGAAAGGTGCATCCATTGCTCGATCACAGTAAGCCGGGGCTGAACCAGTTTAGGCCGCATGGTGGGGGCGGTGTCTGATGAGCGGTGGGCACGGTTCGATAGTGCTAGGCGCGCGATGCTCGACATGAAAACCCGTTTGATGGGGCTCGAGCTGAGTCCGCAGGGCTGGGCAAGGCAGGGAATTACGGTGCAGTTCGACGGGGTCGGCCGAACGTGAGTGTTCTCCATAATCGGTATATTTGATACCCATCATGAGGTGCTCGTTCGACAGTGCCTATGAAATATTGCGCTATCCTGGGATCACAACTGCGAATCTGTTAGGATTGGTGCCCGACCTCCGGGATCTTCACCGTCGAGTTCGGACGTGGATTGACATTGACGGTACTTTCACTATCTAAGCTAGCCGATTAATATCTTTGACAACCTTTTATCCAGGTCGATACAGTGTGCAAGTGTCCCGGCAACACGTGGACATCCGCGCATTCAACGAGGACGAATCACTTCTACTTGACCCCAAAATGGACTACACTGGTGTGGCTGGCCTAAGCTTAGAGGTCATTGAGAAATTATGCAAGGTCAAGCCAACAACGATCGTGAGCATTGTCCATTTCCTAGATAACATTAAACTGATACTAGGCGTCATTTAGGGTGCCGCCAAAAGGATAGAAGGCATGACGCCAACATCACTCCTCCTTCTCCTGAGGCACGCCAAACGGACGTGGGGACAGACTCAACGTCTTCTGCCCACATGATTTGGCACCAATTAAAATTAACGCAATACCATCCTGCGCAATTCATGTCGCCATTGACATAGGCTACCCACCTAACCCCTTTTGGACCGCGGATGCATACCCGTCTATCGACCTCACTTATCGTCTACTGTTGGAAGGGGCCAACGCAGAGTACGGAATATATCTGTATGTGTATCATTCACAACTTCGCCCATAAATTATTTCCTCCCCCAAAACCCTATGTTCGAATACTCATGTAACTTAGATTTACCATCGTGGAGATGATACAATTCTCTAACCAAAACTAATACTAATAGCTACACCACTTTGTCTCGCTGCTTTCAAAGGAGTATCAAAATCCGAAGACATGGAAATGGCGTGCTTCTCATGTGGGTATTGCGCGATTTCACGACTGCGATTCTTGTCTATGCCCTCAGATTGTGTCTTCTGACGATGCCAGCTATAAAAGTTCAATGTCCCAAATCAATGCAGGCATCCAAATTTAGCCCAGCGGCCACTCTCTGAACATCATGTCTCTACTCCCATCCTTCCTGGGCTCGTTGAGCAACTTTGAGAACTACGACGCAACGCGCCACATTGGCACTGTCTTCCCCGACAAATCTGTGCAACTCTCGGAGCTGCTCACGGCGCCCAACTCAGACCAGCTGATCAAGGACCTAGCAGTGCTCGTATCCCATCGCGGCGTTGTATTCTTCAAGGACCAGAACATCGCCATCGAGCAGCAGAAGGAACTCGCGACGCGGCTCGGCGAGCTCACGGGAAAGCCTGCGACGTCTAAACTCCACAGGCACCCCCTTACGCCGGACGACGCTGAGCTGGGTAAAAATGTTACGGTCATCTCCTCTGCCTTGTGAGTGCCTTTCCGGCGCGGAGATAGTAGTGCGGCCTTAAAGTCTTGTGTTCATCGTGTAGGCGCCTGGGAGAATACGACCAGGGTCGTGCAAGCAATGGGTGGCACACGGACATCACCTTCGAGCCAATTCCATCCGATTATGCCGTAAATTTTATTTTCTGGGATCGGAAGGAGCAGTTCTGAAGTTTATTTCTGTACAGATTCTCAAGTTGCATACTCTGCCTCCAAGTAAGTATTCTACTGCCATGGCCCGTCACGCATTTTCTGTGATTTAACGCATCGTATATAACAGCTGGTGGCGATACGCTTGTGAGTGCGGGACTGATCCACAAAAATAGACCTGTTCTAACCAGCAAAAAACGCGCTCTTGATTGTATCAGTGGGCCAGGTGAACATCATGTACAATTTAGTTAATACTTCCCAGACTCACAGGACAATTCAATAGCGGCTACGAAGCCTATGATAAACTCTCTAAGCCATACCAGAAATTCTTGGAAGGCCTGACGGCTGAGCACGAAGCCGAGCAGTTCAATCGAGTGTGTTGAATATAACACTGAATGTTCCCTCCTTACGGTCTGATGAAGCGGCCTCACTGCAGATCATCAAACTTCGAGGTCTGACCTTTCCTGAAGCTCCTCGTGGAGCACCCGAAAATGTTGGGACAGTCTTGAAAGCCACTCAGTAAGAATTACGCTACTAATGGCCTCTTTCGACTCAAACTAATAAGACACTGTCATCATTGTGCAGCCCAGTCATTCGGACGAACCCCGTCACAGGATTCAAGGCCCTGTACGTGAACAAGACGTAAGGTGGTTCGTGCTTCGCCATCCCGCTTTCGCTCAGTGGGTTTCTGTAGGTTTACAACGCGCATCGTGGAACTGGACAAGGAAGAATCCGACGACATCCTCAACTTCCTTGCGCTGCACGTCTCTGGAAGTCATGACATTCAGGTAAGTATTGATTCTGCATTACTCAAGTAGCGCAGCTTTGATATTTGACCGTGCCCTAGGTGCGCTACAGGTGGGAACTAAACGATGTTGCCATCTGGGACAACAGGTCCACATTCCACACAGCGACGTGCGTTCAGTCGTTCTCCCGGTGTCATACATAGACTAACACCTTTCCAGATATGACTACGAGGCGTTGAGAACAGGCGACCGCGTCGTCAGCCTTGGAGAAAAACCTTACTTCGATGCCAACTCAAAATCACGCCGGGAAGCTCTGGGCCTGAAGAAATAATTTGATAACAACGTAGAAATGGTAGTACAGCAAAGACGAATTTTAGATTCTATGTATACAATAAAACATACAATTTGGGACTACTCGGGCTAGTCTTATGGCAGGTCGCTTTCCGACTTGGTTAATATCTCACACACCGACACCGTCTGCCCGTCAGCGCGTTTTTCGTCCTCGTCGACAAAGCGTTGTGGGCGCGCGACCTGCGTTGCCTCTTTGTCGCGGCAGACAATGACGAGTGACTTGTTCTCGCGGTACAGCCGATCGATGTCCTCCAGAGAGCGATTGGCAGTTTCCGGGTAGAAAAGATAAATACACTGCAGAAGAAGTCGCATCAGCAAGGGATTTGTTTGAAGTTTGTGAAGTGGGGTGAATAACTCACGGGAACAATGATAGCGTTGAGGACGGCCCAGACGATATAGAAGCGCCACCCGAGATTGGCTATCCCAATCGGCGTGATCTGCACGACCATGTAATTTGATATCCTAGTTGAAGCGATAGTTAGATCCACTGTGCTTACATACGAGAGACAAAAACAAACCAGTTAGATGCGGCACCGAGCGCTGCGCCCTTGGTGCGCATAGACAGACTGTTGATTTCTGTCGGGTACAACCAGGGCACACCCTTGGAACAGCGTCAGCATAAATGCATGGGCCAAGGGATGTAAAAAGTGCTCACCTGCCAGCAGATCCCGAAGAACACATAATACAAGAAGAAAAAGGCGGTGGCAGCCGCGCCGAACTGCGAGCCGTTGGTGGGATTCCCTGTCTGGGAGAGGAGACCCGATATGAAGATGTAGCAGACACATTGCCCTGCGGCGCCCCACATCATGAGCTTCCGACGGCCCGCGCGCTCGATGAGCACGAGACCGGCGAAGGAGAATACGAGGTAGGAGAGCGAGTTGCATGCAGCTAGGAGGCGGGATAGACCATTTGATAGACCGACGGAGTTTTGAAGGACCAAGGGAAGGCTGTAGAGGGAATACCGTTAGATATAATCCGCAAACAGAGCCGCTGTGTTGCTCACTAGTAGCTCGTGACATTGATGCCCACTAGTTGTTGCATCCATTGGGTACCTGATGGAGGTCAGAACGATGTCGTGTGATGAAAACAAAATGCATTACCTGAGCCAAGTATCAACCGCTGCACCATGCCAGTGTTCCCTGTGCGTCCCTTGAGAATATCACCCCAGCTGGGCGCCGTCTCGCGTTCGATGCGGAGAGCTTCCAAGATCGTGTCTCGCTCAATGACAATGGAGTCGTCGTTCGCCGTCGCACCTGCGCCCTCGAGCGCGACCAGCACGGCAACCCCCTCTTCGGTGTACCCATGCGCCAGCAGCCATCGCGGGCTCTCGGGCAGCCAAGGCACGGTTGCGAAGAGGATGAACGAAAATAGGAGCTGGAATGCAATGGGGAACCGCCAAGCGATGCTTCCTGACATGAAGCTGAAGCCATACGTCATCCAGTTACTCAGAGAAAAGCCGGCGATGTTCATTCTGAAAAATGACGTCAGAGAAGCGCGCTTCCGGATAAATAGAGGACGCATACATCATCTCGAAAACGATGAGTTTGCCTCTCCAAGAAGGTTTGGACGTTTCGCTTTGCCATACTGGTGCGGTGGACGTGTTGATGCTAAGAGAAGTAATATGAGTACCTGCCCGATATATGCGAGGGAATTTCAAACACACCCGTTGCCGACTCCTGCGAAGAGGAATTATGTTAATTCGGCGTTCTCATCTCATTTTCGTAGGACTCACCAGTTATCAGCCGCGCGACTATCATCTGCGTTACACCGAAGGCGCACGTTTGAAGAATTGCCCCTATCGACATTATGACCACGCCGATCAAGAATGTCTTCTTGCGGCCCAGACGTTCACCCCATAGGAAAGCAGATATGGCACCAACGAAACTAGAGAATAGATTGTCAGAAGATTGTTTTATTACAATTTGTTAAGTGGGCTTACCATCCAATGTCGTACAAAGAGACAATAGTTCCTTGAAGATTGGCGTTCGGATTTCCCATGGTCTCCAGAAAGTTTTCAGTGACGATAATGCCGCCAAAAACGCCCTGATCATAACCTGTATCATCTAGTGAGCCAAGGTACTTCATATATATGACGAAGAGCGCTCACCGAAGAGAGTCATCGCCGTGGTACACGCAACCGTAACCCAGATATTAAGCATCGTCCCCGTCATCCCAAAGTAGGGTTGTGCATTAGTTTTCCCCATGGTAAGAAACAACAGAAAGGATCGGTTGTCTGGGAAGGTTGGTGGGGGGGTGGAGGGAAAGCAGAAGCTGCTGAGGAACACATTCGTCGCTCGCCCTTTTGAAGCATCCAGGATTCCATGATCATCGCTCGCCGTCGTTAGAGAAAAGACGGGTGGTGGTTCCGAATATTGCAATCGGGCTCGGCTACTGCGAATCGATGGGCGATTGGTCATTGTGGAGCATAGATTGGAAATGATTTTGTCGCTTAGAGATTCCCCACAGTGGCGACGATCCTACGGTGCACGAAAGCCGTTACATATGGGGAGGTGGTAGTGGTTCTCCAAGGTGAACAAAGCACAGGGAGCTCATGCAATTGCAAGCCAGCCACTGTGAGCTTTGCAGGTAGTCTATGGTTTGCTTCATCAGAGAGATCCAGGTGTCGTTTTCTGAGCTTCGTAAATTAGGAATGGGGCTCCTGTGGGGCGCCATGGGGTTCATTATCGAAGTTTGCGGCGGAAGAACCCTGATGACGGATATAACGGAGGTACGGGTGTACAAATACCCGAGCCGCGGAGATTCAAACTGGAGCATAACGCCGGCCTTCGGCACCGTTAGCCGATTCTGACATTACCGCTCAACCACTCCTGCAGCCTGACTCTGCCGCAATGAGTACTAGGCCATTCTACCACTGCGCAACGCGTTTATACAAGTAAAATCTCTCTAATCCTCAAGCCAAACAACAAGCAAAAACCTCCTACATTCTCTCCTCACCAGAGGTTTTGTGGCGTTGATATCATCGTCGATGGATAATGAGATAAGTTCACCCACCAGATTCCAGAATACGAGTCAGGAGTCATACTTACTGAGCAAACCGGATCTTGATGTCCTTCGTGCGTGATATTCGTATATTTGTTCCAGCTGCGTACTGCACAAAGCAAATCGAAGCTCATATTTTGAATCTAAACATAGGCTTCTTGATCATCCTTCTTGTGCCGGACGCTATGAGAATCCATCCCAGTGGGGGCAGCAATCGCACCTGGGAAATTTCAGTCTTTCGACTATTCACTGCTAGCTTCACCTCGCCCTATCCAATTGAGCCATATTCAACCTAGGGATACGCCCGAGTTTCTCTGAAATAGCATGTCGCTCGACGGAAACTTGACACTGCAAATCCTTCGCAAGGCTGAGCGAGAAGGATACGGTATCTTATCGCAGACATGGCGAGTTCTTCTATCATTCAGGTTCTTTTCTTCATCGACACATCAGCTGAGCGGTGATATTCTTCTGTGCAGCTACGACGCGAATATGGCCATTGGGCTTGTTCGCGCGGCGGAGCGCGCGCGCAGTCCCGCAATCCTCCAGCTCTTCCCTGTAACCCTGGAGCATGGAAAGGGACCCTTTCTCCGCTTCTGCCTTGATGTGTTGGTCTTTACAGCACCCGTTTTCTCTTTGAGAAACGCTGATGATTTGAGTTCAGTGCACACCAAGCATCGGTTCCTATAGCAGTGCACCTCGACCATGCCACTGACCCAACTCACCTCGAGCTCGCGCTGGGGCTGGCAGAGCAGGGGATTGTGTTTGATAGCATCATGGTCGATGCCAGCCATGCTGAAGTATGTTATTAGATCTACTACTGAAATCATAGAATATTCACCGTCTGTTTTATTTGCGTCCCTGTGTATCTTTGGTGCTCTCCTCATTTCACAGACAGACGAGGAAAATATTGCCATCGCTAAGCCCTACGTCGAACGAGCGCTTAAATTTGGGATCGTCGTGGAAGTCGAGCTTGGCCGCCTCGAAGGCGGTGAAGCGGGCCTGCGCATGATATCCGACGCCAAGCTCACGGATCCCGCAAAAGCGAAGGCATTCATGGAGGGGTGCTTATTTTTCTCCCCCTACGTTATATGCTCTTCTTAACATTGACCGTCCGTCTCTAAACAGGACTGGTGCGATTATACTTGCGCCTAGCATCGGGAATCTTCATGGATCGTACATTAATCCACCAAACTTTCGGCAGTCGATGTCAGTGTCTTTCACTGTCTACGATATCAGTGTACTAACAAAAATATCTGACATAGCCTAAAGAACCTTTACTCGGAATTCCAAGGCAAGATCCCGCTCTGCCTACACGGTACCGATGAACTGCCAGACGAGCTGTTCGTGGAGTGTATACAAAATGGTGTTAGCAAGGTATCTTTCTTTCTACTTTCCGAGAGCATAACCCCCCGCTAATCTTGCGTGTCTAGATCAATGTGAACAGCTGGGGCCGCGACGTTTATGCGAAGTCATTGGGGGAAGGGTTATTGTCTAAACCGTTCCCTGATGCGGTGGAAGCTGCGACGGAAGTGTTCGTGAAATCTTGCGATAGGTTTTTCACCGTCTTCAATTCCGCTGGAAAGGCCTAGTACGCCTTTCATTCAGCGGAATATATCATGGATGTCTTCTTGGTTGAGTATGCATGTGAGGCTACTCAAGTGATGTATGTTATTCTACCCAAAATATAAACATTTACTCTCTCCTAGGCTTCGAATAAAATTGCTTCCTTCCAATTTCCAAGTGTCGTATTATAACATCGAGCCGTCAATCTTCGATAGGGGCCGACGCGTCCATGTTGTCGCGACGCGTCGCGTCAATATACACTTATAGGCGAGCACGTGTACTCTGTAATCCGGCCCGAATTGAACATGCCAGGGACGGCAAAGGAACGGAAACGAAAATTGTCTTCCAACTGTCTCCACGTATTCCAAACCTTTAACGTCAACGTTCACTGTAGCTCACCGCTCCATATAAGTCATTCAGTAATTCTTCT
The DNA here is from genome assembly GCA_016801325.1 of Hypholoma fasciculare. Lineage (NCBI taxonomy): Eukaryota > Fungi > Basidiomycota > Agaricomycetes > Agaricales > Strophariaceae > Hypholoma > Hypholoma fasciculare. Next base: position 48,796 of record JAEKIV010000065.1, read on the forward strand.
GCTTGCTGGACGGACACCATAATGTCAAGATTTTTCACCAATATTAGGAATAGTCTTCCTAGAACGTATTGGCGACGCTCTCCTACTCGTGCCTCTTCGACGTCTGCTACTTTGTCTCAGAACGACATTTCAGAACCTCGACGTCGCTATGAACCTGGAGGATATCACCCGGTGACTGCAGGGGCGGTCTATAATCAACGATATCGAGCTGTTCGGAAGCTAGGCTGGGGACTGTACTCTGTTGTATGGCTTGTTGAGGACATACAGTTCGTGTTTGACTTGCTCGTACCTTGGACTGCATTGTAAATTCGTGTTCGTCTCAGAGTCCAGCGCCTGGGTGCTATGAAGATTCTAGTGGGAGATTTGGCAGAAGCTGATAAAGAAGGTGGTTGGGACGAGCTCGGTGTGTTCAAGATACTCCGGGAAACGAATCCGCAGTCTAATGGATATCACCATGTGTGCCAGCTACTTGACACCTTTACTCACCAAGGTCCGAATGGGAGCCACACTTGTCTCGTGCTCGAGCCAATGGGCCTCAGTGTTCTCGACGTGTATCGTGCGCTTCCCGGAGCTATGCCCCTACCATTGCTGAAACGTGTGTGTAACCACGTTTTGCGCGCCCTTTGTTACCTGCACGAGGAGTGCGGTATTATTCACACTGGTAAGGCTGTCTTTCAATGTCGCTATAACATACACCTTCTCAACAAATTCCAGATATCAAAGGTGATAATATACTCATGACTGGTCCACCGCCGGAGGAAGGGCAGCTGAATATCAAACTGGATAAAGAATATCTAATGTCTACAACGTTCAAGCTCAATGACTTCGGTGCAGGTAAATAATTAGACTCTGACAAGTTCAATATCAACCTAGGTATATGAATTTGCCCGAGGATCTAAACTATTCGACCCGCACTGGGCCAATGAAAAGAACGAGATGGGCCCAACTCAGACACATCTATCCCAAATTTCTGGACTGTGCGGTGATTTTTCTCCTGCATTTCTGGATGGAGGTAAAAAGTCGAAGCTTTATTTCGACGCTCAAGGTCAGCATCATCAATTCCTTTTTACCGAATTTATCTTAAATAAACCACAATTTATACCAGGCTCTCTACTCAAGGGTGCTGGGCAATATTCAATCACACTTGATGATCTTCTGGCTAGGGCTGGTCATCTTCCTGAAGATGTCTCCGAAATCTCCCAGTTCCTGTCTCTCATGTTAATAGTAGACCCGAAAGAGCGTTGGTCTGCGTCTCGCTTGCTGGATCATTCCTGGCTCACAAATGTAGACTGGTACCAATAAATTATATTGTATCCCTATTTTCTGGTCAGCGGGAATGTTTTTCTGATAGATTCAATTTCTGGGCTGGCGTTGAGCTGGCGCGTCGCTCGACACGCGCGAATCCGCGTCGCGTCAATTATATCACGTGTATCAGACGGCCCGGATTTTACTTGGCGTCGGACAGAAATATTCGTCCTTTCTCCACTTGCTTTCCACAGTCAAGTTTTCTAGGTACTCAACGTTCAGCTTTCAACCCATATTCTACTCGAAATGCATATCCTTAGCATTTTCGCCACGTTGAAATAATTCAAGGACCAACATTTCGGCTCATTTAAGCCCGGATACTCATACTCACCATTCGTGGCTCCTGAGATATGATGCTCCTTAAGTTTTCTGGGCCCGGCCAGCGTTACACGGCTTTAAATAGCGTTACCAATTATCAATAGGATCCATTTACCCAATATCAGTTGTATCCTCTCTGCCAAAAGTCCGCGAGATGTCCAACGTTGTGCTTGTTACGGGAGCCGGAGGATGGCTTGGTGGCCTTGTAAGCGCAATCTTAGAGCTTCACTGTCCTGCTCAATGACAATTCCCAGCTCGTCAAAGAAATATATGAAGACCCTCTCACTCCTGATGTGAAGTTGATTCTTGCCGATATTGCGAACGTCAAAGCACCCCCAGGCTCCAATTCAGTTTGCCTGAAAGTGGACTTGACAGACCCACTCCAAGTGGACGCACTTTTTCAGACAGAATTTGGCATTCCGGATACTGTCTATTGCATGCATGGCATTATGTCTCGTGGTTCTGAAGACCATTTCGATTTCGGCGTTAAAGTATGTCCTTGCCCTCTCTCGTTTCTTTTTTTGAATCTCACCAATTCCAGATCAATGTCGACTCCGTGCGCTCCCTTATCGAATCAACACGGCTGTATGGGACGGCACGGAACCCTATCAAATTCATTTTCACGTCCTCGTTAGCCGTGTATGGCGGACCCCTCGTAAGTGTTCTACTTTCGAGAACTCTGGAATGACATCAAGCTATTATATAGCCCGATATCATTAATGCCTCGACGATTGCTACGCCCGAGGGCTCGTATGGATTCGGCAAACTGGCCTCTGAACTGTTCATAAACGAGTACACGCGCCGCGGATTCATCGACGGCCGCATCCTTCGCCTCCCTACCATTGTGGTCCGTCCTGGTCCGCCCTCAAATGCAACCTCTGCTTTCCTTTCGGGTAATTCGACGTGATTATACACATGCATGCTTTCATCTAACTTATTTGTTTATGAAGGTATTTTACGTGAGCCCCTCCAAGGAATTGAGGCGACCTGCCCCATTGGCAACTCCTTCGATGCACCCGAGCTCGCCCTTCGGGCATGGCTTGCATCCCCAGAAACAACCATCAGGAATTTGGTACATGCGAAGCATGTTCCCTCTACCAAATTCTTAGCACACACGCGCGTTGTCTGTTTACCCGGTTTCACAGCCAGCGTTCGCGATGAACTTGAAGCTCTGGTTGACGTTGCGGGACCCGAAGCGTTAAAGCTCGTCAAATTCAAAGACGATCCTGTCAACAGGAGAATTGTTTCGTCGTGGCCTGCGGTTTTCGACAACACTTATGCTTTGAGCCTCGGCTTTGTTGTTGACCAAGGTGGTATGGTACCCATTGTCAAGAAATTCCAGAAGGACCTCTTGTTGTGAAGAGGCAAGCGAAATGCGCAAGCACCTTTGGAAATTATTACTTGAATATATAACAGGTTATCATAAAATGATAGATGTATTCATATGAGTATGGTCCAGCCGCTGTATCATTTAAGTACTGTAACGTCGGGTCGATCAAAATTCTGAATTTCTCATGAACTACTCACTTCATCCAAACTTCATCACTTGCGGAGAGACATCACCTAACACAAGAATTGCCTTCGTGAATGAAACATGATTCAACAAAATATCTAAATATCGATGGTCATCTCGGTTGGTGATCTCATGCATCGTGTAAGGCACTGCCGGCGGAAACAGTCTTCCCACCCGTCTTCGGGGTAATATACACGAACTCATAACCGAACCACAGGCATTCCCGCTTTACTCAGGCCCGACGTGTCTGCTGCCACTCATCTACTTCCACGTTTCGTCGCGCCGGATACTTGAGTTATCGAACTGCGATATAAGTGTAAAAAACGGGCGCTCCCTCGGCTTGAAGGACCTCTTTTTCAGATCACCCCACAACCTCGAATAACAACGACTATGGCCGATCCCGTCGCCGAGAAATCTGGTTTCTTGAAGATGTACATGTCGAATCACCCCGACACCCTGGTTGCGTATGCAAAGTGGTTTGGGAAAGTGAAGGAGGTGATTACGAGCGCAGAGATGTCTGCTATTGATTGCAATGTGCGTGTGGCTCGTATTGCTTATGGCGCCCTGCATCTGACAATCATCGACCGTACAGAGTATGACGTTGTCGTGCACTCTCAAGAACGGATCGAAGAAGGACGTGCGAGTGCCGATAGAACCCCCATTGAAGGGCTACGAGGACGTTAAGCCGCGCCTGCTCGAGATGAAGGCGTTCGCCCAGGAGGGACTTGGAATGGTGCATCATCTCGCGACACGGTCTACCTATATTTTATGTCCACTAATGCACGCTGGTTTTCCCTAGATCAAAGCCCCAAAAATCTCCACCTTCGAGATATCGCGTCAAGCATGGATATCAGCCCTCACCATTACACCAATCTACTACATCTATTTCTTTGCTGGTTCTCCGTTAATCGGTCTAGGGAGCCTCGCAAATTTCATCGTCTCTTACACTGGCCTTACATTCTTCGCCTACGCATCGTGGATTTTATTTTTTCTTCATTCTCTCGAAGCCTTGTATACGTATAGTCTTTGCCGGAGGCACTCGACAGGTCTAGCGGTTGGGGTGAGTTCACGTCCTAAGTATCATCCGTGTTCAAATTGGCTACTGACGGTCATGCATCTTGCTTCAGGCTCAATATGTTCTGGCAACTGTTCTATGCGGATTTCCAATTTGGACGCACCTGAGGAAGATGATCCAGGCCGCCCGTATTGATTCTGTTATGAAAATACAATGAAGTGTATTCTCTTACTTCCTGCTATAATAAAAGATATATTTGAGCAATTATATGAACCTGCATACACCTTGATTGAAGTACTGAAGATCAATTGTAGCTTCTCGATACAATTCAAATATGTAGCCTGTGTTGCGGTTGAGTGGTATTATACTGTATAACATGTATTTATTACACAAACTTATGCGAAGAAATGGCACTAGATTACAGGTACAAAGAGATGAGTTGCATCCCATGTTCTTCTAATTCAGCTTTAGGGATTTCAGACCCTTTTTTGGACTCGAGCTTGAAGTTCAAGGGGTTTCCGGCTTGTATCGTTGCATCTCCACTTCCAGGTGTCAAGTTCCCTTCCCACGATCCACGCCATACTAATTTCAATGCAAGACATTGTTCAGGAAGTAGAATGTGGCCGGTGGTGTTAACGCCAAAATTTACTATCCCCGTCATATATGTGTGGTAAGTATGGGTATCCAGGTGGCGATCCAGATTTCCTGAGTATAATCTGCTGTCACATAGAAGATAGATATCCCTTGGCGAAGTTGCCTCGGAAATGCCTGTTGGTTCTACCATGATCTTCGCAGACAAGGCTCCCTTTGCCACATAGTTTTCAGCGGCATCACTTGTGTATAGCGGAACAACGAGCCATGGAACGAGGAGGAGTGAGATGCGCACGCCCAAGTGGGTTAGGATGATTGGCTCGACAGGCGGACAATAATCCAGAGTTGTACTTCCATCAGAACCATCCGGCCTGTTATAATCATCCCACCGGCTATCCCGCTGTCGATAAGATTCCAGTGATAGTGGTACGAGAGATTCGCCAGCAATGTAACCACGATTGAAAAGATCTATAATATCTCTCTTTGTGTTAAGGAGCTCGCGGATGAGGCGGAAAAATGCGCGGCTGGAGCCTTCGCCATAGGCGATTGATATTTCGACGCCGAGAATACCCATAAGAGAGTATGCTGCATCCTCCTCGCGTGTAACCTGCCGACCGCATGCCATCTGCATTCTGCGAGAGAGGGGGATTTGATCAATGCCACCCGGCCTCCGGCTCAGCTCCAGCTCTTCACTGGTAATCCCGCATGCTTTTTTGACGATTGTTCGAATATTGGCACTGCTATTGGAGCCCAGGCTGCCTAGCTGACTCCAATCTTGACTATAGAAGACATTATTCACGGGCGCCAGCAGCTCCTGCAAGGTCCAGCCACGGATAAACCAAGGGTCACGATGCGCATTGTGGATATCAGTGGTTTTCGAAAGGAACGTGATGCAGACGGAAGCCCTTCGATACCATTTGTACATTGACCGAATGGACTCGTCCAGCTCCGAGCTGCTCTCCTTATTGATACAGACGCTGTCGATCCATCCTAAGGTTATGTTGTGATCCCGTGCAGCCGCGGCCTTGCAGAACTCAACAATCTTGGCATTTCCCAGTGGATTGTGCTCCCGTGTATTCCAGTCGTGGAAGGTGACATCGCCAGGACTGCTATTCAACCAAGTGTGCGACAAGATAGCATAGTTTGCACTTTCCTCGATGATCCCCGTTAGTAGTTCATTCATCCTGTCCAAGCGGAGTTGATTGTTTTGCGCCTTGTGCATGGAGGCTTTCAAATTTTTGGCTTCTGCCCATTCCCATTGGAATTCACAATCCGCTATTTTTGAAAATACGCTGGGGAGAAGGGAGGTGAAGACTTCATTGCGGCCTATGAGCTGAATATTGGATCCATCTTTGTCAAAAGCTAGAAGTCGGATGGGTATCTGGTTGAATACGTGGGTACGGGCCGTGCTCAGCATCATTTCTGAATCGCTCTCTGTGAATCCTACGGTACTTATTGGATTGGATGAGATCGACATTTTCTCGAGAACGAAATATAATTCATACCTTCGGGAATTCTTGGAGCAGTCGTAAGGCTACGCCTTTCATGCTGCACCGCTTGAAACACTTCAGGCTCGGGCAGGCTCAGCACTGGTGTTTTGTTTCAAAGAATAATTCAGTACGCACGCAGACTAGCCGAGAGACAACAAGACGTTACCTGGCTCGTTATGAAGCTCCGGAGTGGCATGTAGAGCCACCATCTGAGCAAACGCCGTTAAGGCAGACAGAAGATTTTTGCCCTCCGACCCATTTATCAACTTTTCGGTAGTATCAATGTGATCTGCGACTAATCAGCGCAAATTTACCAATCATACATACTGTAATACCGTACATTTTTTATCATTGGCATTAGCGGATGCTGGAGAGTGAACAAAATTACTCAGTTCTTGAAACCGGACGACAGTGATCTTCTTCTTACCTGGCGAAAGGGTGTATCCTTGGATGACCGGCTTCAGGAATGTAACAAAAGATCTCAATAGATATTCGGCACCAGAATCTAAGAGTTCAGCCGACTCTGGCACGTCCGTGGCTATTACAACGATTAGTTAGTACTGCATCCGGCAACAGTGATTCTTTAGATAAACGCTCACCTTTTCCTGCTGTGGATGCGTGTCGAAAATTGAAATTGAATTGCGTTAGAGTGCTATTCACATAAGTTCGATGATGCTAAACTCACTGAGGCTCGTCGACATGGGGTGATGCAGGTACTCAGTCCGAGTCAGACTCAGATGACGGTAGGAAGCTGTGAGAGTGTGGCATTAACAAGTTCAGGGCGACACCGCCGCGGCCGTCGGCTGAGGCATTATATCTGCACAGCCCCGCGCTTGTAATTTCGACTCCGCGGTCGCACTGCCAAAACACATCCGAGCCTGAGTGCGTCTATGATACTGCACTGCAGAAAATATTTGGAAAATATCTCAATTTCACTACAGCTCTTCATTGGAGTAAGCCTTCTAACAGTCTTAAAATACGTGAAGCGAAGCGGAAAGCAACTCACGGGGGACGTTGACGTCGGCGAGGATGGCAGTAAATGGCCATTGGTGAGGGATGCTCGAGCGAGGTACTATGGGTGGAATCCTGGATGCGTCGGACAAAGCCGAGGAGCGGAGCTTCCCGGGCAGCTGCCTTCATTGAACGCTTTGTTCATCTGCATCGCAGACTCGCAGCAATTCTATCCCTCTACGCTCGACGCTTACATCGCCCGCGCTCGCTTCCGGAATGCGTGCTCCCTTCTGAAGCACCTACGCGCTCCGTATCCTTCACGGGCAATGTCAGCTTACCTCTCCAGACAACCCGGAACCCAACGGAACCCCTCGCGCCCATCTCTCTGAACACATCCGCCTCGCTACCCTTTCTGTTCTTCATTTTTCTAGGGATATTTTCTGCACGCCGTCCCGACAATGTCTACGCTAATGACTCGCTAATTTCACGAGTCTCTGTACTATGCTCATCGGCGAGCGACCCCCACGTTCAAGTTTGCGATTCGCGCTCCTTTCGCGCTCCTTTGGCCATTTTCTTGTCCCCTCCTTTCAGTGTTGCGAGCCTACCATTCTTCCTCATACGCAGACGCATGTGGAAGCTTGACTGTATCCGGCAGCGGTTCCATTGCAGGTCGTACGACGATGATGCTGTTCATGTACTTGCCCTGTACTGCTTCTCGAATCCACGCGATCTTCGCTGCTCCTGATGCTCTCCGTCCAACCCTTCGGCGTGTAATGATTCTAACGCTCACGTCGCGTATCTGCATCTTTTCGGCGGCGGCTGTGCCTACCTTGTTCTTCAACCAATTTGATATGCGCACCGCATATATTCAACTGCTCCGGCAGCCCCCGCGCCTATCAACGGATAGACTTCATGAATTTATGCCTGTCGTTCACGTCAGATAATCAACTTGACGAAAAAATACGATATATTCCAGCTGCGTACGCAGTCGGGTCAATGCGCCTACACGCTATGTATGGACCGCTTTCAGATTCTTCTTTACAGTCCGAGTCGGATAGACGCATTTCAGCGCAGTGATCGCACGAGCCGTGGACGTTCGCCTACGGACGAGTATGCACGGGACGGACAGCGGCAGAGGGCACCTAGCGAAATGTACAGTGGCGAAGACTGTCTCCAGCGACGTTGAACTAGCGCCTGAATTTGTGTTTGCCCGTCATCCGCTCCATTTCGTAGTTGTGCCGCGGGAGTGCAGACCTCAGCATTACCCTCTCTAGTGCTCCAGGCTCAGCGAAGTCGGCGGTCGATGGGGTTGCAAGGGAATGACGAGGAGCAGGGTGTCTGGGGTTAAGGCGGAAAGACGGGAGGGGCCTGGGGGCTGGTGCGGTAGATCACGTCTCTGCAAGCACCATCCGTGTTGAACGCCAGGCGTAGAGGGAGAAAGCGTCTTAAATTTTGCTACGGAATGGAACAGTGGCGCGTGAACAAATGGTGCCTGCGTATACGGAAGGGATGAGTAGCACGCCAAATTTCCGTGGCGGAGAAGGAGAGTAATCTGGCCGAAGCGTGCGAAAACTCTCCGGCCCCTGCCTCCGTCGGAACATCCGAGCTGCTGCTCTCAATCCTACACTCGACCGCGTACACGTTCAAGATGAAGGCATTCCTTCTCCGATTTGCGCTGCACCGCCGCCGTTGCAATCCTATTACGTCTATCTCTGAAACCTGACACCGGACGTTCGTGTTTATGCCCTCGCTTGAATTGCGAAGGCTGCATGAAGAAACCAGTAAACCGCGGAGAATGGGGGCGAGATAGGGAGAGTCAATTGTGTCTGCGACTCATGCTCTTGTTTTCAGGACGCGCTCCGGCGCTGGTTGTTCGTCCATCCCAACGCGATCCTTCTTCGTCGGGCCATCGGAAATGCTCCTGCCCGACCTCTGTTGCCGTGTTCCTCTCGCGACGCCCTCGCCTCGGCCGCCTCGACTCCTGCATAGTCGCATCGCTCCTCCGTCGTCCCCGTATCCTTCCATCCAGCAGCAGCGCTCGCTCTCGCTCTCTCTATCCAAACACTGCGGCGCCCTGAGTTCTTATTCTTTCCCTATCCGTTCCCTCCCCCTCCTTGTCACATGCACGCGCTGCAGCATTCAACGGCTCTTCATATACGTGTCCTGCTGAGGTACCGATACTACCAGTGCCTCTTCCCGTTGATCGTGACTGACACCCTCCCCAGGCAGTCTCTAGCCGTCTCCACACCCAGAGGTTCCGCCGTCCGATGACCTCGATGACATTCTCTCTTCGCCACCCACGTTGCCCGTCGATCACCATCGCGCTGTATGCAAGTTTCCGCTGATATCGACGTCATTCCAGGCCATCCTTCCCCTTCTGCCTCGAATGCAACCCTTTCAGCCGCCCTCTACTCCTCGCCCATCATCACCTACGCTGCCAACATCTTTCTGTCGCCCGCACCAGACGCCCGCTCTCCTTCCGAAACTCCGTTTGCCGCGCGGTGCCTCTAGTACCGCAGCGTGGTTAAACGGCACTGATCACGATATCGGTGTGCGCCCTCCGCCATAGCTGCTCTCAATGCACCCTTTCAACCGGCACCACCTACATTTTACGTTTTCGCGTTGCGGCATTTTCTTGCGATGCAAGCTCTCTACGCACGGCCTCACCAACCACGTTCGCTTTGGGAATGCCCGTTATCATAGTTCATCCCGCCGCGCTGGTATCCAACACCCCGCTTCAACGGTCTCAATCCATGCCACATTTGCGACTCAAGCATCTAGCCATCCTTCCGTTGCTTTCCGTCACTGCAGCCTGCATGCCGTCCTTTCTCGTCCGCAGACTTTCGTGAGCCGGCCCGGCTGCATCCGGCTGGTGGTTCCAACGTTCGCTGATCTCGAACGTCATTCTCTCTCCGCCGCCCACGTCTACCGCCTTCGTGCTGCAATATGCGCCGTTGCAAGTCATCCTTCCCCGGGCCCTTCCACGACAAATTCCGAACACCAATCTCTCATCCACAGCTCTCAGTACCTCGTCAATCTACCACCATTCATCCCGATGTCTCCATCACCGACACCTTTTGATCGCCCATGCTAGATGCCCGCTATCCATCCCTTCGCCATGCGGTGCCTCCAATGCCGATCTAATTTACATCCGTACGGACTGCGCTCGATTTCGGAATCTCTGCCTCAACTCCCTAGACGCCTTCATAATGTCTTTGGCTCCCTTCACACCTCGAGGTCGCATTGTCCAGTGATCTTGGAGTCGTGCACCATTCGCCGCCTACATTCTCCGTCTGCCCACCATCGCCCTGCAGTCTGCGTCGATTTCACGGCGTCTCTTCATTCTGTCTCGGATGCATCTCTTTCGGCCTCTGCTCATCGCCTATCGACCATTACCCCCGCCGCCGACACATTTCTATCGCCCACACTGCACGCTTGCTAGTCGCCCGCCGTCTGTCTGTTCGCCGTGCGGTACTTGTGATGCCAAACTCACCGATTTGGACTATCGACTACTGCTTCCTGGGCTGCACCGATTTCGACTCCGTCAACGCCGCCGACGAAAAATACAGCTTCCCGTCCAGTCATTTTGTTCGCCTTGCGGCGCCTCCAATGCCAAACTTAGCAGTGTTATCGGCCAGTGCTGCCTGAACTGCTTCGATCCCAAGATCGTTGTACTCCTTTCCGCGGCTGCCGTCACCCCATCGCCGCCTTGATCTGTATTTCCACGTCACAGTATTTCTTTTTACCCAAGCCCTCTACGTACGACGCCTACATCGTTCTGATATCCGTGTTCCCGCCTGGCACGCACGGCGCATCCGCACCCGACTTACCTCCCCACTTTGTTCTTCAGCGCGCTAACGGCCTCAATATACATGGCACGACTGCGATTTACGCACCTCTCGCCGTCTCTACGACGTCCGTGCTAACGAATTTCCAGTTCCACGAGCATCTCTGGGTTACTATGTTTGTCGACGAGTGGCGCCCGACAACGTATCGCAAATGGTATCCATCCCACGACGGGCTTGTATATGCGGTTGGATTACTGCGAAACGCTGCCGGACACTGACACCGCCCGTAGTGTTGTTCAGCATCAGGCGGCCTCCGCGTGTATGCGTAGAAATATCTTACAAGTACGTTGCCGCATGTGATTTCAGTTTCGTCTTAGTCGTGTTCGCTATCATCGTCGGTCATTGCCTGCTCTCTCGCACTATGCCTAGATTTTTCAGGGTCGTTCAGTCCACCGCATGGACAGCCTTGTTTCCGCCGCCCATATTTTTTTCTTACGGCCTCCTGCTTTTCCACTCTATGAACACCTCGCGTGCACTCCGCCTGTCAGAAATTCGGCAATGGCCTAGTATATGCGCCTGCGTAGTGACACTGCCTAACCTGCAGCGCGGGCGTGTCACATCGTCTCGCAGTTTTGAGTTCAGGTCGGGCGTTGTTTGAAAATTCTTAGATGCTCTCTACTTCAAGCTGTGTCTACTTTGCTCTTCATAGTAGCGCTATAGAGTAGTACACTTCAGTGTGCTCCGCCGCCATATACGGGTAAAGAATGGTAACAGAAGAGAAACATTGGATGTCAGAGAAGCAGTGCGCTCAAAGAGACAACGACAATTGAATGACGAGGAATTATTTTCCGACCGTTAGTTGCAGAATTCATCCCAGTATAATCTATATTTGCTGAATGCTCCGGGCCATTAGTGAATCAAGTCAATTTGTAGCCAAAACACAATAAATACATAGAGGGAGGCAAAAAATGATATAGTACTGTGAGATAGTTATCTTAACCACTAAGTATGGACAAGATGGATCCCTTGGTGAATCGGACTCGGAAATCATTGTAATGTCCGCCCAGTGCTGCTCTTTCCTCGATGCTAGGAACCAAGGAAGGGTCCTCTGCTTGCCTGGTAAGAAATTGGCAGCGCATCATGCCACCCTCTCTGTTCCTCACATAAGGAGTTGCATTATGATATAGCATGGCTTCTGCGTAAGCACCTTGAGCTTTTTCCCGAAAGCCCATTTTAGCCCAGATGCGTCCGATTAGCTCAAGGACATTGCCAATATCACGGGGACTGCCATATGACTTGCATGTCCCAAGAGCCCCAATCATCGAATCGAAAGCTTCTGTGTAGTCCCCTTTCATGAATAAGATTTTCCCAAGCACGTGAATGATTTCGCCTGAATATTGTCCAAAATCCTCATAGTGTTGGATTGCAGCCTTTTCTGCTTCAAGGGCTTCGTCATATCTCTTCAAGGTCCAATAATAAACTAATCCCAGTAAATATAAGCACTTTGCCTGATGAAGCACATCCCCGAGATCTTGAAACATGTTCCGCGCTTGAGTGAGAAAGTCAATGCCCTCTGCATGATTGAAATGTTGCCCATTTACGAATCCAAGATAGAATAAACTCAGAGCAATGCCTGGACGATCATTATGTTGCTCAAAGACAAGTTTTGCTTGCATAATTAGATCCAATTGTTTGTGGACATTATCAGAAGTCATATAGGCATATGCATCAACAATGTAAAGCAAGGATCTTGCAGCTAGTTGTTCATTTGGGATTTCCAAGAAAGCTTGACGTGCATCAGTATGCTGTTTGAGGGTATCATCGTAACGATCAAGCTTGTGGAGGATCTTTCCATAACAGGTGAGGGCATTACCAACAAGCATGGGATGGCTCTGCAAGAGGCGTGCAAGCTTCAAAGCGTGTTCAATGATCTCAAGGCGGGGCCGTGTCGATAATTGATGTTCTGCCAATACCAGAAACGCTTCAATCAAATGAGGTTCAGGGTCTGTGGTTGCAAGAAAAATCGCCTGAAGATTCCCTTCCTCCGTAGAAAGTGCCTTGGCGTGCTCCTTGAAAGAAGGGTCTCCTGGGGACGAGTTATATTGCGTGAGGAAGTTGCACGCCGATGCAGTCATCGCAGAGCGAACGGCGCTTGGGAAACGGGAACGATCGAGGATATACGATCGAATGACGGGAAGAACAAAGTAGTGGGTCCCTCGCCGTTGGATTAAGGACGTCTCAGCGAGAACTTGAAGAGCACCCATCAGGTTTGGCGAATCGTGTACCCACCACTTGTCGAGTACATCATATGTGGTGCCAACAGGTAGCATGGCGAGAGATGCAAGAAGTTCATATGCCTCCGGGTGTTTCTTCATAGGCGGACTGTCCACAGATAGACCAATACAGATCTCAAGGCTGTGCTTAGCATCAACTCCGTGTCCGAGCATTGTTGTTCCTTTGCGTTGATAGTTCTCTAGAAGCTTGTCCGCTCCCAATCCAGTCGCCTTTGCCAGTTTTGCCATCAATGTAATCGCCAACGGCATACATCCCAGGGATTTAAGCAGCGCCGGGAGGTCGCTATCATTGCGACCAGCCGGACATATGTCGAAATAGATTTGGTGAGCAGCTTCCTCGTCAACCTCTTCGACCTCGAATGATTGCCATTGCTTACCATCGCAGGGTGGGATGGACGACCGCATAGTTATGAATATAGTAATGTGCGCAATCTGGTCAAGTGCCTCAAGGATCTGCTCGGTTTCAGATCGGGATTCCTCGATATTCCATGGCGTCTCGAAGTTGTCCAGTAAGAGGACCATGGGTTCCGCCGACGCTTTAATTTCGGAAATAATATCTGCGAGGGTATCTCCGCTATTCTGAGTAACACCTAAAGAAGAGTAAAGAGTGTCGAGGAATAGTGAAAGTGATGTTGCCTTGACGCAGGGTACCCAGATCTGGTTCTTTTCGGGGAAGTGTTTTCTCATCTCGGGGTCCGCCATGACTGCAAGTGCCGTGGACGTCTTGCCCATGCCACCGGGTCCAAGAAGGCAGAGGTGGGGGCGCTGCTGGCCCTCCACAATTGATTTCAGGACACCCACGAGCTTCGCCACGAGGGCATCACGGCCGTGGAAGATACTAGTGTTGGAAGGAATGGCAGCACGTAGGCGACGCGGTAATGAGGAAGAGGTAGTTGACGTATCACGAGCCTGTTTTAGAATATCTTTAATGTCGTCCATGCCAAGATTAAGGATGTCAACTTTTCGATTCAACTCTTGCAGAGATTTCTGATGGCTAGTATGAAAATCGAGAATTCGCTTTTGCAGCGTATCGAGCAGTTTCGCGTCGTTAATTTGACGCACGAGCTGTGAAGTGATAGGTTAGTTCAAGGCCAGCTAATGAGTTTCATCAACAGGAACTTACGCTGAAATTTTGCAACGAATTATCCAATCGATCCACACATTTCTTCACTTTCCCGTCGTTGAGTCCACGGAAGACGATTAAGAGAAGTGCATTTTGAGATGCGATATTGTTGAGCATCTGTTGAATGTATTCGAGGTCTCTATAGCGAGGGATTTAGAGTCAACATGAAGAGAGATCGAAAAAAAAAAATCGTACTTTGAGAGCGCTTGGATATCCTCGCGAAGCTTCTGCTCAATTTCTTCTCCATCTTTTTTTTCCTTCAATTCGCCCACCAAAACCGTCACGAGTTTTTTTATGCGCAATTTCAGTTCCTCAGCTCGTTCCAAGGTCGTGTGGGTATCCTGAAATGAAGGTGATTGTTGGCATCAGGTTATTGAACCATGATGATATGGTATCTGCTTACGTCGCACGCCTGCATGATACCCTTTGCGATTTTGACCGCAGTCGCAACTCCAGGAAGAGGTATCAGACCCGCCACGGCCTCGAGTGCGTCAAGGAATTCTTTCGCCGCCTCGCCGGTATACTCGGCCGGACTGGGCTTTGAAAGGTTGTTCTGCCCCTCTGCTGGACTGACAGACTCATTGACATGAACCTAATGCAGAAGTAGCGCAATTAGCAATAATTAATTTTATATACATAATCAGAGGGAACCCATACCGATACAATTTCTATTTCGTCGAGGTGAGCAGGGGCTTTCGAAGGCCAGCAAGGGATACAAAAGCTAGACATTGCTCGCAAGAAAACACGGAAGGGAATGATGAACCACTAGTCACTAGCAGAGACGAAGGGAATATGTCAGCACTATACATATATGTATATGTCGGCGCCGTGAATATTTACTTACTCGGGCGAATTGTACGACGTCTTCATATCGGGTGTCAAGCTATAGGTATTAAGTATATCAAACGTTGACGTTTTGTACGCCTTGTGCACCGCTGCACTGCCACTCAAAATGCCATCCTACCTGCCCAGTGTTTGCCCAACTTCCTCTCCCTTAGTTGCCGTCGTTTCGGTACTGCCGCTCTCGAAATGTCCTTAGAACTTAGTAGCAGGCTCCTGCTGCTGGTTTGAAAGTACCTCAGGGAAAAACCCCTTTCCTATATAACTTGAACCTGATGGCGTAAATGCCACAACTGTCAATTTTGCGCCTGTCGCGTGTCACCCTAAGTGCCATTAAGCTATTTCTGTTGTATCTGGGACTTTGACCAAGCCTCACATTTTCGTCATATATTCTTCCGGCTTATCACCACTGAGCCTATGTGTCTGCCTCCCTGCTGCTTTGCTGCGCCATGCCTAATCGATCTTAGCTGTAATGCACACTTTTCTCCATCTACGACGCATGCAGCATTACCATTGACTATCCTTTCATTCTATTTTCAGCTGAGCCTTTAATTTTACAAGTTTAGTTAACACGTATCTTAATTTTCATCATTTCGATTGTCCTTGTGGATAAAGACGCCAAGACAGCGAGATGGCGAAAATCGCTGTTGGTGCCAGAGAACAGCGACCCGGCAAGCACCGTGGCCCTGGATGACGATTACATCGCTGGAGAGGCAGCGACACAACCCTCAAAGCGACCAGGCGTGGAGACGGCCTCGCAGGAGAGGGACACGCGCGGCGTTGTACCCGCCAGCGGCGATGCAGGCTCCAATCGCCCGGCGCTATCTGCGCATGTGCCCACGGCGACGCATAGTGCGCTCCCCGCAGATGCTCCCCAGTCGTCCATGCCGGCAACGGAAAACTCCAGCGATGTAACCAGCGGCGGAGACGCCCCAGACGACGATATGGAAAGGGCACAGTCCATCCAGAGCGTTGCGCGAGAAGAGACGGATCCGGGATTACAGCGGACGGTACCCGCTACCTCGGTGTCGAACGTCAAGCCAGCCGCGGTGTCCAGTAAGGCAAATGAGCTACCAGATGGGAGAGAGGCTGCGGAGGCGGTCAAGAAACCTAACAAGACGATATTCATCCTTCAGAATGTCGGCCACTTCCTGAAGACTGTAGTATGCTGTCGTTGATTCCGTTGGCGATTCTGTAGAATGGCTGACGAGGGTACGTGGCGTATTCCGCTTGGACTATGTGCTGTTTTCCGCTGTGCAACGCTATTAGCTTACGTCCAGAACAGTTTTTGAAGGGAGGCTGTTTCGTTGTGTGAGATTTTTCTGGTCTATATGCGTTTATTTCATTCTTATGGGACAGTTCTTTCTCGGTGGAAAGTTGAAATGGCGGACTCACAAATTACAATGCATGCTACACTAAGAACGAGGGTCCGGAGAGTATTCTGCCAAAGTTTTTGAGTTATTAACAGCGTAAGAGGTGCACTAAGAGATACCGACGGGCATTTGGGAGTTGGTTGTGGGAGTGTAGAAGAGAAACCATTTTCTGATTGCCCGAAGCGAGGGTCGGGGCCGGACATTTGACGCTCAAGCGTCGTCATTGGTCTTCAACCTGTCTTCAACTCCTGTGCAACTCCTTGCGGCACTCCTTGCGTGGGTTCGAGAGCATATCTTGCAACATCGGCATCTCAAGTCGCCCCTCAGCTTTTTCGTCGCTACGAACGTCACTTATTTGTAATTTCCCGCCGAATCTCTATCATCTTTTAATACGTCGTATGTCAACTTTCTTCCCCATTTGATGTGACTTCTGCTGATATTTCACGAGTTCAGATGAGGCGTAACACTTCCGCTATAGATTACGGTATATCTCCCTGCCACCGGAGCGTGGCAGTTCCTAAGCTCGCAATCCATCCTGTGCCGTCGCTGCTCTGTTTCCTGAGGCTGTTCCCCACTTTGGAACTTTGGTTGTCGACATATTTTACCACATGCAGGTAGTCATCTTTTAAATTTTAATAAATACTTAATATATGCACGTTAATAAGTTGAATAATGATGTTGAAGAGAGGGATTCAAATAGACAGGTAGCGGAAAAGGCTAATAGTAATGTGAATCTGACATCTTCACTATTTTTTTACTACTACCATCCCTAATAATTGGTCTACCGGAAATCATTATACTGAGATTCCAGCACTTCGCTTTCCTCAATGTTAGGAACCAAAGAAGGGTCCTCCGCCTGCCGGACAAGGAATCGGCAGCGTGCCATGCCTGTCTCTCTAATCTTCTCATGAAGAATCGCACCATGATACAGCATGGCTTCTGCATATGCACCAAGGGCATTGTCGTGCTGGCCCATTTTAGCCCAGATGCGCCCTATGATTTCGAGGACTTCGGCAATATCACGCGGACTGCCATATGACTTGCATGTCCCAAGAGCCCCAACCATCAATTTGAATGCCTCTGGATAGTCGCCTTTCATGAATAAAATTTTCCCAAGCAGTACAACGAGTTCGCCTGAATATTGGCCATGATCCTCATATTGTTGGATTGCAGCCTCTCCTGCTTCGAGGGCTTCGTCGTATTTCTCGCCCCAGTAATAAACATGCTCAAGCCAGAATAAGCACTTTGCATGATAGAGCACGTCCCCGTAGTCCTGAAACATCTCCCGCGCACGAGTTAGACAGTCGACGCCCTCCGTCCACTCTCCAAACTGCCCGTTTACAGCTCCAAGATAATATAAACTTAAAGCAATGCCGGGGCCATTATCATGTTTTTCGAAGACGGATTTCGCTCGCGTCACTAATTCCAGTATCTTCTGAAATAGTTCCCCGGTACTGGCCACATAGGCGTGTACCTCAACGCTATGAAGCAAGGACCTTGCAGCCAATTGTTCATTTGGGATTAACATGAATGTGTCGTGCGCGAGAGTATGCTGTTCAATGGCATCATCATAACGATCAAGTTTGCAAAGGATCTTTCCATAGCAGGTCAGGACGTCGCCAATAATTTTTGAATGGTTTTGCATGAGGCGTGCAAGCTTCAAAGCGTGCTCAACAACCTCAAGGCGTGGCCGTGTCGACAACTGGTGTTCCGCTAATACCAGAAACGCGTTGATCAAGCTAGGTTCAGGGGTCGTAGCATTGAGAAGAATTGCTTGAAGATTCCCTTCCTCCGCAGAAAGCGCCCTGGCATGCTCCTTGAAGGAGGGATCTCCTAGGGAAGAATTATGTTGCTGGAGAAAATTGCACGCCGATGTAATCATCGCATCGCGAACATTACTGGGAAAACGAGAAGGGACCGAGTCGAGAATGTATGATCGAATAACTGGGAGAACAGAATAGTGAGTCTCTCGCCGTTGAACTAGGGACGTCTCGGCAAGCACTTGAAGCGCGCCCAGCAGGTCCGGTGATTCACATGCCCACCACTTGTCGAGCATATCATACGTAGTTCCAACGGGTAACATAGCGAGGGATACAAGGAGTGTGTATGCCTCCGGGTGTTTCTTCATAGGCGGACTGTCCACGGAGAGACCGATGCAGATTTCAAGGCTGTGCTTAGCATCAACCCCGTGTCCGAGCATTGCTGTTCCTTTGCGTTGATAGTTCTCTATGAGCTTGTCTGCTCCCAATCCAGTCGTCTTTGCCAGTTTTGCCATCAGCGTAATCGCCAATGGCATACATCCCAGGGATTTTAGTAGCGCTGAGAGGTCGCGATGATCGCGACCAGCCGGACATATGTCGAAATAGATTTGGTGAGCAGCTTCCTCGTCGACCTCTTCGACCTCGAATGACTGCCATTGCTTACCATCGCAGGGTGGGATGGACGACCGCATAGTTATGAATATAGTAATGTGCGCAATCTGGTCAAGCGCCTCGAGAATCTCCTCGGTTTCAGATCGGGATTCCTCGATATTCCATGGCGTCTCAAAGTTGTCCAATAAGAGTACCATGGGTTCCGCCGACGACTTGATTTCGGAAATAATATCTACAAGGGTACTGCCACTGTTCTGAGTAATTCCTAAAGAAGAGTAAAGGGTATCGAGGAATAGTGACAGTGATGTTGCCTTAACGCAGGGCACCCAGATCTGATTCTTCGCGAGAAAATGTTTCCTCATCTCCGGGTCCGCCATGACAGCAAGCGCCGTGGATGTCTTTCCCATCCCGCCGGGTCCGAGAAGGCAAATGCGTGGCGGCTTCTGACCATGCAAATTCGAAGTCAGGATAGAAACGAGTTTCGCCACGAGGGTATCACGGCCGTGGAAGATACTGACGTTAGGAGGAATGACAGCACGTAAGCGAGGACGCGATGAGGAAGATGCAGTCGACGAATCGTAGGCCTCTTTTAGAATGATTTTGATGTCGTCCATGTCGAGATGGAGGATGTCAACCTTTCGGTTCAAGTCATCTAAGGACTTCTGATGGCTGGAATGAAATTCGAGTATTCGCTTTTCCAGTGTGTCCAGGAGTTTCGCGTCGTTGATCTGACGTACGAGCTGACAAGTGATAGGTTAGTTCAAGGTCAACCGACGTTCGTCATCGACATGGGCCTACACTGAAATTTGCTAACGAATTGTCCAGACGATCGACACATTTCTTCACCTTCTCGTCGTTGATGCTGTGGAAGACGATTAAGAGGAGCGCATTTTGCGATGCGATATCGTTGAGCTTTTCCTGAATGTATTTGAGATCTCTATAGGGTAAACTTTTAGAAAAAAAATCAGTGAAGAGCGAGAGGAAAAACTGTACTCTGAGAGTGATTGGATATCCTCCTTCAGTTTCACCTGAAGTTCTTCTCCCTTTTTCTTTTCCTTTAGTTCGTCAACCAAAATCGTCACGAGTTTCTTAATGCGCAATTTCAGTTCTTCTGCTCGTTCCAAGGTGGCGTGGGTTTCCTGAAATAAAGGTGGTCATTAGGATCAGCTCCTGTTCAAAACTGGGATGTCTGCTCACGTCGCACGCTTGGATGATACTCTTCGCAATTTTGACCGCAGTGGCAACTCCAGGAAGAGGTATTAGATCTGCCACGGCCTCAAGTGCGTCAAGGAATCCTTTTGTCGCCTCGCCAGTGTACTCTGTCGAACTAGGTTGTGCAAGGCTGCTTTGTTCCTTTGGTGCAGGATTAACCGGTTCATGAGCAGGAGCCTACAGCCATGGAAGTGGGAGTAGCGCATTAATCAGCAGGTATCCATTTGATGTACACCATAAAGAACCCATACTACCGACCGTTCCAGTTCATCAATATGAAAGGGGGCCTTCGAAGGCCAGCAAGGGATACGAAAACTAGGCATCGCTCACAGAAAAGCAATGCGACAGATAGGATGATGAGCATGTCAGCGCTATATACATCGAGCCTGAGACCTCCTCGTGTACTCGTGTAATATCCGTGGTGCACGAAAGTTCAAAATGCCAAGATGTTGAAACGTTGAAGTGTAGCCAAAGTGTAGCCGTGCACAAAAGCAGTTTACTCATTAGTTAGTAAGTTACGCGTTCAGAGATAATTCAGATTGATGAAGGCATAGCCACTACTCTACAAGCCACCAATCCAAACTTGATTCAAACGTGTTCGACTCTTCGAGAAGTAACGATAGGTAACGATCCCCATTTTAGTGCCTACATATATCTGACGTATAGTGCGACCATCACCCCTAGCTTCGCGTCTGCACGACATTCTCGTTTCCTATACGCTGCTTCCTCTAGTTGCAGTGGACCAATGGCCACCGATTCACAGGAAGATGTCTCCCCCGTTACTGGCAGCCACCTTCCAGATGAAATCTGGGAAAACATAATTCACTACGTTGGCGTCTCCGCAGCCTTGAAACTCGCTTCAGTCAATCGCCCCTTTCTCAATTTCGTCCTTTCCACCAGATATCGCGAAATCCAATGGGTCACATTTGACACCAAGTTCTTCAGCACGCTTCAACGGTTGCAGTGCGTTGCAAATAACTTCGAATCGATGCGGTAGAGTGCTAATTTTGCTTTATTTCTCTCTTCAGAGAGCCTATTATCGGCAGATATGTTCAGAAACTCGTGATTCGCGCGTGGTTCATCGATCTCCTGTTCAAGCGCGACAAATTGCTCAAAGATGCTCCCGCAGCTGCAGAGGGAAGTGGCATACAGACCATGGTCAGAATGGTGAACGACTTCTTGTTCCCCAAACCAGTCCCTCCGCAATCCCTCCCTCCGGTAGAAAAGTCCCCGTCCGAACAAGTGGGGTTTGAGGCGAGCTTCAAAGCAGGAGTGCTTTCCGCTGGGCTTTCTTCTCCAGAGATCGTCAGAATGCTCATCAACGCAGTCAACGGCATGAGCAACGTAGTCGCTCTCGATTTCGAATGGCGTGATCTTCCTCTTAACGCGTACACTGTGATCTTCCTCAAGTCAACGCGGACAGCGTTTCATTCCAGTCTGAGGAAGCTGGTGTTAAAGGCGCAGATATGCAAATTCACGGAGCTGCTTGCAATCACCGACTTCGAGAACATAGACGAGCTTGATTTTTCTTTCCATTATCAAGCCCAGGAGCCTGAAAAAACAGGAAAGAACGTCGCCAAGGGGGGTGCACAGACTCGCGGTATCGAGGAGTTTGAAGACGCAATCCTTCCGTTCATCACCCATCGGCGACACAAGCTGCGCTCCCTTGCCATCAGTTCTTGGGATGCAGCCGACCTTTCCAGCTTCTTCAGCGCGCTACCCATCCTGCCAAATTTACGCAGTTTCAGTGTCCATCTGCCCTTCGACACGAAGAGCCTTTCCGAGCCATCTAGTCTGCTTTCCGTTCTGAAAAACGGGAAATCCAGCCTTCTCCATATCTCTTTCCGTGTCCAACATCGCAACTTACATAATTGGTCGCGGGTAAATGACCAGCTACTCGCACGTAACCACTACTTGCATAACGTCGAGTCTATAGAAATTCCTTTCATCTCTGTGGACAAAACGGTGCGGCTAATCAGCAGGTCATGCGATACTCTCACCCGGCTTTGTCTGACCGAGAAGTATCTCAACATGCAAGAGATTACCGCCGTCGCCGATGTGTTTGCACATCGGCCGTTTCAGTTACGCCACCTACACGTAGAGGTCCTCAGCATTAATTTTGCTTTAATACAACTGCTCTCCCGAAGATTTCCAGGACTCACTTCTCTGATTCTCGTAGTTTTCACTTTCGTGTCAGGCATGGAAATTTGCGACGTTGTGAGTAGCTGGGTTTCACTGCTTCTTTCGAAATTTACACATTTATGCAGGACGACACAGAAGCAGACGCTTTGGCTGATTGGAAACTTGTGGAACTTGAGATACATGAAATACACTATCAAACAAGCGACTCTGGCCCAATTTCTGACTATGGATTGCGCAAAGTTATTCGTTTCTTAGAAACGTGTATCCCAAGCATTCGCAAAGTGAACCGAGTATTTATCTGACGATCAATAGCCCAAACTCATTGATCATACCCAACCTGCAAAGATGCCACCCTGCCAGTCAAATGCTCGACAGAACCGCTTTTCTCTGTCTCACCTATCTTCTCCATCGCGGGGAAGCCCATCTCGCCTTTCAAATCCTCGTAGAACTCCCTAGTCAGCCCCGCCTTCTCCCTGTCGTCCACATTAAACGGCCCTTTGATGTCCCCGCGCCATCCCTTCTTCACCTCGACCCGGAATGCCTCTACAGGATCTATGTTCCCCTCCTGCGCGCAGATCCACGTGAACCACCGGTGCCCCGAAGTGACGTGGGTGACCTCGTCCGCGTGGATCACCTCCATCACGGCGACCGTGTCCATGTCGCCCGCCTTCTTGAAGCGCTCGATTGTCGCCGGGTTGACGTCTAGCCCGCGCGCCTCGTGCACGAGATGGATGATGGCGAGCCGGGAGCGCAGGGAGTGTGAGGTGATGGTCGCAGACTCCCAGAGCGAGGCATGGACGGGCATGCTGCCGTAGGGGGTTGACGGAGAGATGGCCGCTAATCTCGAAGTTAACAGGGAGCTGAGAGACAGTTGTATAGGTCGACATAATAATCAAAGTCGGACGAGAGGTGTTGCATAGTGAACTTACAAATGCTTTGATTCGTCGAGGGCCATTTTGGTGAAGTCGAAGAAGAAAGCCGGTGGGAGGTCGTGGTGAACGGGGCCAAAGCGGGCGATGATGTCCCAACTAGCAATGTCACAGCTACGGGAAATACACAGATACATACGAAACTCACGCAAGATCAATTCTGAGTGAAGCAATTCAGCACGTTTTCACAAGGCATGATGTTATAGACTTACGCCCACTGCTCAATATTAGCTAGCGCATGCAACATGACAGCCCTGTTCTTCTTGTTCCTGATTTTGGAAACGTCGACTATATTTCTTGAAAACGACGCGTCTCTTGACGGAGTATGAGGGGGTTTGGGAGCGCTTGGGGATTTATTTCCCACCGATGCGAGTTTTCCAGTGAAAAACATATGTGCAGCGTGCCTGGTGCGCTCAACCTGTAAGCGCTATAGGATGTCGTTTGCCTAACAAAAATATGTTTGCGCACTTTCAACATGGGGTCTGCGGTGTTGAGAATGAGGACAGCCCATTGCATGAGGGTCGTTGGCGCTCCTGTCGTTGGAACGATAGGCTCTTCTTCTCGAGGTTCGCCTGACTGGATGACCTCGGGGAGATACTGAACTGGCACCGGTGGAGGAGGATCTGCAAACTCTACAGCACATACGGGGGATTACATCTTCGCGCCTGAAATCATAAGCTATGCAATAAAATACCTTCTGACACAGGGCGTAGTTCAATCAACCGCCAATTCCTCCCTCCCTTCGGGGATTCCATGTAGACTTTCTCGAGGCCGTCCTTGGGGTCAGTTTTGACCTCAATAGCATAAGTACAAGTTGTAAGTCCTGTTTCGCTCTTTCCTGTCTTGAGATTAAAGTCATATCTTCGTGGTTTCTTTGATAAATGTGTCTTTGGAAAGCTAAAGAGAACTCACCTATGCCACGGGCACACAGCTATAACGCCCGTATCACATTCCTCTATTTCTGCATGCGACATGTCGGCTCCTAGATGCGGACAACTCGCCTCCATCACGTAGATCTGCCTGTCTCGGGTGGTGGCACCTCGCTCCGTTTTGGATGCGACAAGAGCATTATTAGGTGAAGACAACTCGGTCTCCTTGCCTGAGGCAAGTCTGAAGAGAATCAATGGGTGATAAAGGCCCTCTTCAGATCGGAGCGTGAGGTGAAAACGGAAGTGGGATAATAAATCCCGGAGAGCCGAAATCCTAGAGCGGGTTGAGGTGGAGTAGATGGTATGGACGAAACGCGAGGAATTGTGATCAGGCTACTCTTGAGCCAGATGTATTTTGAGAAAACTGACTGTATGAGTTCCATGTTATTTATGTCGCAAGCTTGACTCGGGGATGAGTGTCAAGAGAAAGCCTAAAAGCCAAGTTGAAATAGCAAAATTATGTAAGAAATATGATTTGTTTGCCATGTTCAACCAGACGGTATCCAAAGCATAAATGTGTAAATATTATCTTCATCTACTTATAATAACCAGCGATAAGTGGGAACAATTAATACATAACAGCACTGATATAATGTCAAGATAGAAACGACGAAATGACAGTCAACGTACATCCCAGGATACACATAAAACCTAAAAACCCTTGTTGGACAAATACCGTGCAGCTGGTGCCTGGCAGCAGTCCGTACGTTTTTCACATGCCGAGCGCAGGATCTCTCCCCCACTTACACACCAAAGAGAATAATCTACATCATCACTTGAGCGCTATGAAACATTCCAAAGCTTTGGTTCACGTTTACGGATGTGTCGATATGTGAGGGATATGGGCTTGACCCTGTGCTTCCGATAGCAGGAGGGGAAGGGGTCGTTTCAGTCCAGACAAATCTAGAAGATTGATGAGACAGAGTACTGATTTTCAAGTCATAAGTTGAGCATACCCGGGCATCATCATACTGTCCCACCATGCGGGGTTTTTGATAATGTGCATTGTAGCAGGCATCTCCTCGTCGGAGTAATTGCCTCCCCCATAGTTCATCTCAAAGTCGCTGCCGAAAGAAATTTGGCCTGCTCCCGCTGCAAAGGTGGCCTCCGGTCGGTATATTGGGGTCTCCATCACTACTTGGTTCGAGAGGGGATTTGAGCTGAAAGTTTGTTCGGTAGGCTGCCCGGCGGTGTTTGAATGAGGATGGAAAGCAGACGGTATTGCCAAAGAATCTTGCGGGGCGTCAGAAGTGAGTTGACTGTGCGGTGGGGGATTAGTTTGTAGACGGCCGACGGTGGCGCCGTCGCGGCGATGACGAGAAAGAAGGCCAGCGAGGAAACGTGCATAAAGTTTTGGTGTGTGCCGATCGTCAATGGCAATCTTAGGGGAACTCAAAGTTTGAATCAGGCGGCCGATAAGGTCAAAGATTTCACTCTCTTGCTCTTTTGGGAGGAACGAAGAGAATTCCGGGCGGAGAAGCTGTTGTAGTATGGAACATTAGGTAACAGTTTGAAAGTAGCGTTTGATGCATCAGACTTGCCTTCAACAAGAAGGCCGAAGCGAACGAAGCAAATACAAAATGACCTGCGAGTAGAGTGAATATGAATTCATAAGATTATCCAACAACGCACCATCTGGAGCGTAACGCATGTAGCCCGTTGGTGCTAAACCATCAATCATATTAACAATGACTGCTTTTGCTGCGTCCAGACACTATTAAAAGGATGATCAAATATCACAATCGTCAAAAAAATAAAATTAACACACAGTAGTGAAGAAAAGTTTATCCCCATCCTTGACTCCTCTTTGGTATGCCTGTTGAAAGCCGAAGGAGAACATGACAAGACGCGAGTATGCGACAAGACTGGGAAACGTTTGGGAAACATTTAGGTATGGTTGAGTTCGAAGTACGGAGATTACATACAATGGCAGGAGTGCACAGCGTAGGGCGCAACTTGAGTCTAAAGAACTATATCAATCCTTGTGAAAATCGCCACATATATTTCGGTACATACCACCGGTGGGAGAATCGTCTTTGAACCGCTTGGACCATTCCTCGTGGTAACGCGTGAGCTGGGCATCGTGAGCAAGTGTAACTGTTCTAAAATCGACTTTCTGTCAAATAAGACGAGATTAGCAAACATGTTAGTTGTCAAGGAGGTATGGAACATGCTTTATTTAGGCCTGTAGGCGACGTCGGGTCACTGAAAACTACCTCGTGGAACTTCGCCACGATCTTCAAAAGGGCAGAATATCCAGAGAGGTGTACATCATACTGGCGAGAAAATATCAGCATTCACTTGAGTCAGTACATTCACAGAAGTATCTCACCGGAATGTTGTACTGCGACTTTTTGTACCAAGTATCAGCACCCTGGAGAATACTTTTGAGAGCCGGTGTCAGCGAAGGTTTTGTCCGGGTGAGAGCGAACCGCTCACAAGTCCTCCTTAATCGTGGACGGTTTGCCAAACTGAGTGGCGGTTGAACGGTCCAGATTAAAGCATATCATCCACACTCGTGCTTTGTTCAGAATCTCGCGTTCCTGAGTTTCTGATGTAGGCTTGATAGTGGACACCTGGTGAAGATTAAGATCGGTCGCAATTCTTGGATGGACAATCAGTTCGCGATCAAGATAGGAGACCTAATAGACCGAAGAATACCTGATTGCAAGGCCAGTGTATAACCAACTCCGATCCTCCTCCCATCTACGTGCGGGAACTGCGTATATACTCATAAGGATATAGGCCTGGCAAAGTTCCACAGATTTCCAGCCGTCAATTAGTGCGTTCGCAGCGGAATGTTTAGCAAAATGCATAGCAATAGGGTATATCTCCGATTTTTCCGCATAGTATCTTGACGAAATGGCGCAGACTGGACGAGGAGTTAGTCAACGTTAGATAACGGAAGGAAAGACATTACTCACTGACGGTGAACAAGAATGGGCACCTGGCAAAGGTAGTCGCGGATGTATGTAGGACGGGGTCGAGAAGGGAGATGAATGGCTACGAAAATAAAAATCAGGCACAAATCACAAAGCGCTGAGTTATCTATGTCTTACGTTAACCCGCTGGTAGAAACTGCCACCATCAAGTTAGTGATATGCTAGAAAGTGAGAGGATAGAAAACCTACATCTCGAAGAGCTTCTCGACGTCATTTGCTTGCACCAAACCATGGACCAGAATTTCCGGAGCACTGTGTTGTTCGATCAACGACGCCCGGATCCCCAGGTCCGTAGCTGGCCCTATGGACGCGCAGCTGAGTCAGACGCGGTCCTGAGCTTCCAGAGCAGCTGAGTTACACACCTGGCATGAAATATGTTTCATTTGCCACTCCCTGGCAAATGGAGAAGGTTAAGTGAATGCATATGACCACAGGTTATCTTTGGACATACGACGTTATCGTCATTGAGATCCTCCTCGTTAATCTGAGCCTCCTTCGCGGAGGCCTTGCGGCGGCTCGACTTGCTGTTGCTAATGCTCAGATCTGCGATAAGTCCGAGTGGGACGTGCGACTCGGGTAGTGTTGACTGCAGTTTGTCATCGTCCTGTGCTACGTCGTCCGCGACGCTCTGGTTATCTTTGACCGTGGGCTCAGCAGCATGCGCCTGGGTGCGCCTGCCCTCTGAGTCGGGCTCCGACTCGTCTTCTTGGTCGATAGTGCGCAGCTCGTGAAAAGCACGGGGCCCCTTGTGGTTGCCGGCTTCGCGGATGCTCGACTGCAGCCGATCTAGCCACGCTATTACATTTCTGTTGTTCTGGTCAGAAGGCGAGGTGGCCATGCGATATGAAGCGATCGACAACGGCGTCGCGATGTACGGATTGTGGAGCTGGACCAACGACGGCGATCAGTGTGTACAACGTGGGAGTAATGAGTTCCTCACCTGCTTAAGAAGGGATTCAATGATGGAGTCCTTCTGTCGTATCTGAGCGAGTAGATATTCTCGCTTGCTAATATGGGGAGAAAAGTCAGATGAGGCAGGGGAAGAGCAGCGCGAAGAAACTGGGGAGGTAGAAGGCGTCGATGATAACGAAGGCATGGGCGGCCGGCGATTTGTATACATCGGTGAATGAAGCAGAAAACAGGGAAGTAAAAGAGGCTTCCAATGGAAGGAACCACATTGCGAACGCGGTATATAAAGGTGCGCCCCTGCCGCTCCGCAGAAATTCAAGTTATGCCATCGTTGTAGTGTCACTCTACCAGTCACTCCGCCACTGAAATTATCCGGTAGAGTGACGCGTGGGGGCGCGGAATGCAAAAAAGGTGGATCGTATGACGAGTGCAATAGACGATGACTCACTTTGGCGCCGTTCTCGGCCTGCGACCTTCGACTACGCAAACATGGCCGCCTGATTTGCATCGCTTGCATGTATTATCGTGCTTGGGAAAGTCACATTTCATCTGTTCATCAACGGAGGTAGGGTTTCCGGATGCGGATGGCAGGCGACCGAGCGCGCAGACGGGTGACCGAGGGCGATCCACAAGCAGGGCAAGCGCGCAAAGGTACCGCAGCGGGACGGATGAGCGTTCCGGATCAGATTAGTGGCACGGTGGACGTGTAGGCCGACGGCGAATTTATGAAATAGGGATAGATGAGCAGACGAGCAAATAATCAGCGTGCGGTCAGATGCAAATCGGAAGCGACGCGTACCTTGAGTTTCTTGCAGTGCGTGCATGCCCCTGGACTTCGGAATGTAACCGTAAGTCCAAAACCACGCAAAACGGCATAGCGTGCCCGGATTCCGCAAGTGCATATCCGATGCAAGAAAAGACGACCGACGTACACAACAGAGTTAAGATGTCATGCGAATTCGCGTACAGAAGTGGAGCAAAGATTCGACCGGCGTTGGCAAAGAGGGCAGAGGCAGTGCCACATCGCGGGACATGGCATGCACCGACCAAAGAACGTCAGCGTTTTTGAGGAATCGGCGATGACGGGTACAAATCGGCCAGGGCGCAAATAAAGAGGCAGCAGCGAAGCGCGCAAAGCAGAACGTATCACCCATGACATAGAGGAGACGGAATTCATTATGTTCGGGGCCGGATAGATCAAGTCGGGCATTCGTGAGAATAAGCGGCATGGGACAAGGTAGCCGGCATGTGTTCAATTTGCAGGATATGCCGGAGGGCAAATAGCATCGATGGGGCCCGGGATGTGTTTCGCCAGTCCGCGTTATGACGATTGCGATTTGCGAGTCGACGGTGAAGGAGTACAGAATTTCCGACGTCACCAGTATTACGCCGAGCCGCAATCGATGGAGAAGGAAATATTGAACATCCAAGGGTTGGAAAGGTTATAAAGATTAGGACGTCAGCTTCAGCAAAACGGAGCGAATAACGAGATGTAATAAAGGCCAAGAAACAGTGGGCATGTTAGATATGCGTCCACCGGGGAAGGTGGGTACAGATCAAAGTGGTTGTTGACACTGACCCAGACATTTAATTAATGTCAAATGGTCCCGCTTCGCATAGCAGTCCCAGCGAGTAGAAGAAATATCGCAAAGCAAAATGGCACTCACAGTCTCGACCCTCTTTCCCTCTTTCCCCGCCCGACAACGCCCAATCCACTAAGACCAATATCAATACGCCCTGACATCCCCAACCCGGATTCGTCATAATCGTCGCTGTCGGAATCGGTCGCGCCTTCTTCACCGCCATAAGGCGGTTCCGGGCTGTCATTTTTCCTGATTTTCTTGCGCTTTGCGCCAGCATGGGTAGGCGCGGGCGCGGTGTTGACTACAGGCCGTTTGATTGGACCGGTCTGCGCCGGCTTGGGTTGCGACGGACCTGCTGGACCAGTAGTGTTAGGTGGCATAAAACGGTGCGTCGTCGGCACGGCCACCGCGTTAGAGTTTTTGGATTGGTAACCGCCATTGATCCAGGCTTTCGGATGTGGAGATAAAGAGGTAGGCTGCGACGTTGGTAGATTAGTACTTTGGGAGGGCTGGGCAACTGCATCGGGAGGGTTATATTGTATTGGGGCCTGTTGCCGCGGAATATTGTTAGCTTTTCTTGGGGGCTGTCGGGCAGGGTGTGTAGGACCGCGGTGATTAGCTTGCTGGGCAAAACGCTCGATTTCCCTGTGTTGCTGCTGCTGCTGCTGCTGTGGCTGTTGTTGCTGTTGTTGCTGGTAAAGTGGATCGGGAGAATTGGTGTAAGAATTGCGGGTGGAGTCCGCATTCGAGGCAGGGTATGCGGACCCATGTTCTGGCGTAGAAGCCGGACTGCCATTGATGGAAAGCAGATCCGGAAAGTACGTGGAGTACATGTCGCCTGCAGGATCATGATATGTGGTGGCATTACTCATCCCATCGATGCCGCCCATGGTGGACTGAGTTATCGTCGCCGAGGTTGACCCACCATACTGACTCATGGAGTGGGGCGCCGCAAAATGGCCCTGTAATAGGCTACTATATGGATTACCCTGAAGATCTTGCTGGGAGCCGGATACCAAGTTCGTTGCCTGATATGTGGAGTGGAAGCTGGTTGATTGCTGTTGGCCATAATTCGCGTCAAGCCACTGTTGATATTGACGACTCTGATGATCCCTCGAAGTCTGTTCGTGGAGAGCAGCGTCGTTGGGGTTATAGAACGTGGAACTGGGACTAATCATGGGAGCTGCTGGTGTTGAAGAGTTCTTCGCGGTCGTGTCCGCCGGTGGGTAGTACCAAAGCCCGCTGGTTTGAGAGGAACCTTCAGCGGCGGGGTGCAGATGTGAGGCGATTTCCCTTTGCCCTAGATGATGGTTAATAGGCAAAAGAGTTCCTATATTGACCGACCTGCCTTGTGCGAAACCGTTTGGGCCGCTGGTTCCTGGAGCGCTACTCGTGTTGTGCTGGGACTTGGAAGCACCGGAGACGCCACTTCCTGTCGTTGATGGGTGCATGGGGAGTTGGAATCACCTCTGCGAGACTAATATAACTGGTAATTGTATACGGCGCCCATAAACTGTGAAACATGATGTTCTCACCTATGTGATGTGTCTTGATAATGTTGCTATTTCGGAGAATTTGTACGACCGATGGGAGTGGATGGTAGTGAGGAATAGGCTGGACACGTACTAATGGTCCCTGCTCACCTGGCTGCCTTGCCGGCATCCTTCTTGTACTTTTAGGGCAAATCCGTTGATGCTAGCCGTTTGAGAGCCATTTGTATCAGCAAGATCAACGCAAGATGCTCAATACTGCTCGGCGATCGCCAACAATCCCAATTGCCTCCGTCTTGCCTCCGTCTCCCACAATAATTTGATAAACCATCCTAATCTTTTCACAATTACCACGCTATGAGCTACGCCTTTCTCATTATGCAGATATTTAATAAGAGAGTCCTCCGAATAAATCTTCCGTTCCACGGAATAGAATGTTCTCGCGCGCCTGGTGGACCAATGACATCTTCGGAATCCCACCAACTTCTAGGCTTCGACATCCCTTTATAGTGAGGCACCTGAAATAACTATGCCCCTGAAATAATTAAAATATCAAGTAAGTTTTTTGCTTTTGGGTTACTCTTTTGCCACCTTACACACTTGCCTCATTGCCGATGTCGCGTTTTGGCGCGTGAGCGCGAGCGAGATCGGACGCCGCTGGGCGCCCAACGGGTTTACGGAAAAATATGTACGGCTCAACAAAATTCAACTGAAGCGTCGAGTTTGTGTATTCTCACAACGTGGAGGTCTACAGTACGATATCACGAGGTATGCCTTCGAGCTTCGAGGTGAGTGTCATTGTGAGGTTCTGATGGTAAAGATAGATTAATCACTTCATTCCAGTGCCTCTACGGTATTAAGTCTAAGCCTGGATTCAGACTATAACAACAAGTTCGGAAGTTCATGTTTCTATAGACTGAACTTAAATTACAAGTGTCCGTGTTTACACAGGCACTGGCTTTCATCATTCCAGATCTACTACACAAGTCGAACGTCCGAAGTTCAAAAACGCCCGTTGTCGCTGGTGCATTTGTTCTCGTGTCCCCATGAAGCTTAGCTATTCTGCTCAAGAAAATATCTTTTATCTGACGTCCTCGGGCGAGAATGCCTCGGGCCCAAACCTACCTAGTCCACCGTCCGTTTCCCTGGAAAGCACATCCCATTCCATTCCACCGCGCAAGAAACAATTCCTCTGTCTGCGTCTGTCAATCACACCTTGCTTGACATACCCTATTACCCACAGCACGGTCGCGAATGATGGCGGGGACCGCGTCGGCACGCATCACCGGAGGCCTTGGGAATGCCCGCACGCGGCCGACACTCCCCATTCAATCAAGCACGCACGCGTAGAAGCCCGCCAAAATAGCAGATTTCTGCACCAGGTCCGAGTGTTCTGGGAACTGCTGGGAAGGTCGAGTTAAATTAAATCCAAGAATGTGCAAATCTTTCAGCCGCACTGCGCCCCGCGGACGATTAGCGACGTCATCCGCCAGGCCGAGTCTCCATGAGCCCACATGGGATACATTCCCTACGCTATGCAACTACATACTTAGAGCAAGGAAAGTTCAGAGCTTTCTAAGGTTTTATTAAACCGTTCCATGCCTCTCTGACATGCCCGCCTGGAAAGAAGAGGAAGGCAGCCGTCGCGGATGAAGACCACATGATGATCGTACCTGCTGCGCGTGCTGGAAATGATGTCAATACCTGCTGCCATCGATTCTTTCTTCTGATAAAGATATTTGAATACCGCAAATGATTATCACAGGAATAGCGTGCGCCAGGAAGCGTAGTACTTATCGGCGGGTGCAAGAGGATGGGGTCTGCTCCTGGCAGCCCATGATATACTGGACGGAATTCTACCTACCGGCTTTCGAGACATATTAAAGCGCGTATGCAGATAGGAGGCTAGGAAATTTCCATGCCCACACAATGGGCTTTCTCATTTCTCCACTTTTTCCCAAGATAGAACCTATAATCGGACGTGATAACGATTTTCGGGGAACGGATTCCTGAATTATATGTACGCGTCCTACACTTGACACAATAAATAGGACAGCGGTATTCATTAAAACAGACAAACGCAAACTAAGTACTCGCCTGCCCCGCTTCATTCATTTCTGTTAGTCGCCGAGCTATTTATAAATGTACATAATCCTTTTCTGCCGAAAGTGGAAATAGACCTTTTTCGGAATGTTTTGCATCCGCTATGTCCTATACTTGAAATAGAAATATGGGCGCCTTGGACTTCAAGCCAATTGCATTCTTAGAGCCTAGGGCTATTCTATGAATCGCCGATTAGCAAGTAAGAGGAAATACGATACTTATGGCGCTTCAGTATTATGGGTGCGACGGATAATACTAATAAGTATGATACACTGAGCCCACGAATATATTCGAACTAGATTTCACCGTCGCGTTATGGTTCAGCCACAAAACTGTATAATTGTACGGAATTCCGGTGTAGTACATAAGCTTTTCGCAAACAACGTCCTTCCGAAGCCCGCAGCCCCGACCTCACCGCGGAGAGTTATCAGGATGCGGTTGGAACTTGTAGCCAATACAACTTGCAAATATTTATAGTGAGTTATCAGGAGACCCATTACCGTTGCTGTACTTTACGCCGAGGCGCAAATTTGAGGAGCGATAATCGATAAATCGATAATTCTTAACTCCGGGCTTCGAAGCGCCCGCGTAGTCCACGGGCCGAGTCCCTCAAATACTTATGCACGTGACTTCTGTGGTCACTGATCCCTTCATCGTTCCTCCTGACCCTCTGCTCAACTTGAAAGCGAATAAACGAAGTCGAACTGCCGCGGCCTGACCACGATTTCCCATCATGATTTAGCGTTATACCGTGGCGACCAACCATGAAATTTCTAGCTTCAACGATCTCAAATATGATTCGAACCAGCATTTTGAAGCCCGCGGAAGAAGACAACCCGTTGACAATCTAAAAAAATCCAACATGAAATTAACGAAAAATAAAACCAAGGGAAGCATGAAACGAAGGTATAGATAATATACAAAACGATGATGGTATGGTGATGTACAGGTATGTGTGGTATGATATTCCAAGGATATAAAGCGGTCGTTAAATAGTATGCATAAAGAGTCGTCGTCGTCCAGGTCATAAATGCTCGCGGACAGCGTACATCAGCGCCAGAGAATGCTACCTATAGTCTCCATTGCGGGCGTTTGGGCTGGTCGCGGCTCACGTTGGAGAGCGAGCTGTACGAACCGGATCCGCGCTTGTCTGACTGCAGGGAATACGTCCTTATGCGCTCATGCTGCATAGGCGACTGCAAAGAATATGTCCGCGTGCGAGCGGGGGAGTCGCTCCGCTCACCGGACTGTGAGCTATTTGTGTTGCCGAAGAAGAGCGGGTTGAACGAAAAGCCGGCGTATGGCCCTGCCTCAAGCCTACACACTGGAGAACCAGGGGACGACGAGGCGGCCGAGGGTGAGAGGATAATGGACATCGACGGCCGGCGCGGAATCGTTCTGAGTGGGGGGAGGGGGACCGGGAACTGCATGTGCGATGAGTGACGCCGCGACCGCGGTGGAGTCTCGCCAAAGCTGGGCTTCCTGCTCGGCGTGTAGATTCCAGCCGACGTGACGCAGGTGGTGTTCGACATGGTCGACATCCGCTCGAAATCTGACCCCGAGCACGTACTCGCGTCGTCCATTTCGCGGAAATACTCCGGGGGCTCCTCGTCGATCGCGTTGAGGGCAGCCGTTCGGCTCTCGATGAGGTAGAGGTGCTCAAGCAGCTCTTGCTCTTGCTCGTTCGACAGGCCCTGTTCCACGAGATGCGCCTCTCGACTCAGCTCAAGGCGCTCGACCTCCTTCGTCAGCCTGCGGCAGTCTTCGCGCCAGTCTTGAGCCAGCTGCTGGATCTCCTGCTCGTGCTCGGACCGCAGGGAAGCAAGAGCCTGCCTGCATTCTTCGACTTCTGCGATAAGGCCCTTCACGAATTCCTCGGTCAATCGCTCTTTTTCGACATCCAAGGCCATTTTTTCCGCTGCACGCGCGACGACGAAACCGCGAGAGCGCTTCAGCACCTCGGCCTCGCCTACCAGGTGGTCGACCGCCTTCTGCTGCGCCCAAATTTTATTCGACAGCAGAAGTCTATCGCAGAAAGCTTGGAAAGCATTCGCGCGACTGTCATGTTTTATCGAATGGAGGCTCTCGCGCAGCCGCTTGACTTCGCGCTGTTGCGCCCATATCCGATTCTGGAGCAATAGCCGCTCACAGAAGGCGCGGAACGGATCACGTATCTCGGTAGTCTTGCACGCAGGGAGGATTTTTTCGGGCTTAGGTTTGGGGGTGGAGCACTGTTCGGTGAGGCACTGCAGTGCGGCCAGGCGCTGGCGGTGGAGGGTGAAGTTTTGCTGCTTGCGAAGCATCCGGGCAAGGTGTTGAGAGCGGGCTTTCTCGCCCGACAGCTTTTTTTCTAGAGCGTGGTACTTGGCAAGCGCGTCCCGCACGCGGCCGACCAGCTCTTGCACCTCCTCGTCGCGACCAGCCGGGCGGGCAGCTTCGAAGGCAACCTTGGGGCGCTGCGATAAGCGCGTGGCAACGTCGATGGCGATCAACACCAGACAGGGCGGGAGGAGGTATATGAACGAGCCCGCCCTGGGCGGGTTCGACGAGATATAGGCGAGTTGCTCAGAGAGGGTGCGGCTGATTGCGGAAACATCGAGTATCTGAGCCGTGTCGTTCATGCTGGCGAACCTGGACGCAGTTATCGGCGGGCGGGGGTGAGGGGTATCGCCAAGGAGGAGTTGTTGTCCGGTCGCTGAGCGGGCCTCACGCCGCTGGTCAAGGTTAAGGATCGGGACGACCTTTCGGGTAGAGTTATTGTTTCGCAGGCTTGATAAAATACAAATGCCCAGCCACATGCGCACCCTTGACATATGCGGCGTGACAACCTCATGGAGGCCGCGAGTTTTCCCCTTGATTATCTTATCTTCTATCCCGACTGCAAGCATCTGTTTCAGCCAATTTTATGTGTGTCCAGCGCTCATACATGATACAAGACGCGACACGCCTTCGCCGCGAGGCGTCCGGATATAAGTGCGTCATTGACAGCCTGTTCATGGCCGCACGGCGCAAACGCACGCGGCGCGTGGGGTCAAGGCGTTTCAGTAAAGGTCCAGTCAGAACTCTTTCTCGAGATGATCCATTTTACAGACAATTAGCTCAAATCTTTTGGACGCTCGCCGTAGTGAAAATGAATTTCTGAGGATTTCAACTGAGATAAACAAGATGAGAGGCCCACTGCCCAGGCTTTCCAATATCAAGCAACTATTGAGACAACAAGATAGCAAGCGCTCTCAACAGCCTCTTGCATCTAATAACTTTCTCAGCGTCTATCAAAACGCATGATACTGCCGGGCTAACGCGCCACGCCCGGGTTCGACTTCAAAATGAAGTGCCGACTTGGGCTCCGGCCCTCCGGGCGACGCATCTTGAATTTATGGGGAATTTTTTTTGAGCTGATTATCTTAAACACAGTGGTACAATGAAAATTTATGCTTTTAAAGAGTTTTGAAGCTTTCAGATACGTCGAAGAACTGTAATTTTCAGAGTAGGTCCGGGCTTGGTGACAAGCCGGATCGGGGCTGGTGATCTGTGGCTGTGTTGATTTTAACGTGAACACGTCGCCACGTCGCGCTTATTGGCTTTCTTCCTACAGTCATCATGGACTTCCTCCATACCCAGTTGCGGCACGTCGAAAATCGGCTCTCATTCGTGAAGACGGAGCCCATCGACTGGAAGCTCTATGTTCAAATATTTGCGTGGACCGTGACGTTCTTCGAGTCGTATCTCCTGTACGTTCTGCCGCGCCTGTGCTGTACGCTGACGCAATGCAAATCTCACGCGCTTCGCTTCAGAATCCGCCAGTATCCACTGTATTCCAAGACCGCGCCGCCAGCAGCGCTCGCTGAGCACTTTGACCCCGGCGTGTTTGAGAAATCGCAGAAATACGGCAAAGACAAGGCGAAATTCGCTTTGTTCTCAGGACTTTATAAGCAGCTGGTGGAGAGCATTCTCCTACAATTTGGATTCAACGCCTGGTCATGGAGTGCCGCCGGATACCTTCTTGAAAAGGTTGGATATGGACCAGAATATCAGGTATGTGCTTTCCCGAGATATTCAACGCCGCCGCTGACCAGCCTCGTCAGATTGTGCAATCTATCGTCTTTGTGTTTTTAATGTTCCTCATCTCATCGCTACCAACTCTTCCTCTGCAAGCTTATGGAACCTTTGTACTTGAAGAAAAGCACGGATTCAACAAGACGACCCCAACCTTGTTCATTACGGATCTACTGAAGGGGTGGGGTTTGGCCATTGTGCTCGGCGCTCCCTTCCTTTCGATCTTCCTATACGTGTTCCAATGGGCGGGTGACAGATTCGTACCCTGGTTGATGGGCTTCATGTAAGTTCCTTATACTGTTCGCTTCCGGGCACACCATAGTGACTGGTTACAGGATCATATTCCAGCTCACCATGGTGGTTTTGTACCCCACTGTGATCCAGCCGTTGTTTAACAAGCTTTCCGCTCTGCCTGATGGTGAACTACGAAGCAGGATTGAAGCGCTGGCGGGCAAACTCAAGTTCCCCCTCAAGCACTTATACGAAATTGATGGCTCCAAGCGCAGCTCGCACAGCAATGCCTATTTCTTTGGCCTGCCGTGGGTGAGTGGATGTCTGATTTAAGCTTTGCATAGCTTCCGTTTACGCGTGTCATCAGAGCAAACACATTGTCATCTTTGACACGCTCATCCAGCAGACCAAGCCCGAGGAGGTCGAGGCCGTCCTCGCTCATGAACTTGGCCACTGGTACTACAACCACCCCCTGAAGCAGATGATCATCTCGCAGGTGCACACCTTCGCCGTCCTCGCGTTGTTCCCCGCGTTCCTGCATTCCCCACCTCTTTTGCGCTCGTTCGACTTTCCCAAGGCGGTCGCCGCCCAGCCGCCGACCATGGTTGCGTTCCTCCTTTTCCAGATGATCCTCACGCCATTCGAATCGTTGGTAAGTATCGGCATGAACGCGATCACCCGGCACTACGAGTTCGCTGCGGACAGGTTCGCCGTTGAGCTCCAGGACATGGTCAAGGACGAGAAGATGAGCGATATGGGCCCCCGGCTGGGCCGCGCGCTCATCTCCCTTCACGTGAAGAACCTCTCGACTGTCTGGGTTGACTGGCTGTACGTGATATCCTCCCATGACCAGAATTGTTCGCTGATTCGGACTGTATTATTTCTAGATACTCGGCATATCATCACTCACATCCGACTCTCACAGAGCGATTGAAGGCTCTCGATGCGTTCGAAGTTAGCCGCCAGAAGAAGGCCGAGTGATCTTCTCGCTTCATTACATACTAGTATGACGCGACCTGAGAAAAGTACCATTTGATTTTGGACATCGAATCTCATACTCAGTGGTCGAGCAGCAGTCTAGAACGCTTATTTTGCGCGACGCACAATTATCGGGATTTAATCTTGTATTTCTTGCCTGATGGTCTTTCTCTGTGGGTCGACGACATTGCACATCATACGCTATGTAGATTGTTTGTACATACTAGAAACCTAATCTATTCCAGCAGCGGTGACACAGCAGCGCGCTACGTAAGAGAAAAGAAGTCATGACTATGAATAACCTGACCAAGACGTAAATGGCTGCCACTGGATAGCGCTTTGTCACCTTTCTATCTTTCTGCTTGCGCGTGGACTCGCGACGATGTGCCACACGACTGGATACTAAAAGAGGGTCTTGCGGTGATACTCTGTCGCCCTCTCTTGTTCGCGCCACACCCCCGTTCGGACGCCCAGTAGACCAATCATGGAGGACACGGTCTTCAACATGAGAGACGAGGTGCGCTTTGATACCTTGCGCCCAGTGCGCAACCTCGAGCAGCGGTCACTGACGGCGGTCATCACGATCGATCGTTGATGGTAGATGCACTTCCCCACTTTTGCCGAGCTTCCAGACGACTACGACCTCGACCTGCGCTACTACGACGACCCGGGCTCGGACTCGGACGGGATCACCGAGCCCATCAAGCACTGGTGCCTCCTCGCCGAGATCGTGCAGCAAATCCCGCATGTGCGGCCGGTGTTCAGCGTGCGCGACAAGGCGGACGAAC
Source organism: Hypholoma fasciculare (assembly GCA_016801325.1). Classification (NCBI taxonomy): domain Eukaryota; kingdom Fungi; phylum Basidiomycota; class Agaricomycetes; order Agaricales; family Strophariaceae; genus Hypholoma; species Hypholoma fasciculare. Next base: position 88,061 of record JAEKIV010000065.1, read on the forward strand.
GCTTCACCGTCGGGCTGTTCCTCGGGAGCCGTGCGGTAATTCCGCAGAACTGGGCGCGCCGGTGCCGCACGGGCGGCGTTATTGCGATCATGTATGCGACTGCGCATGACTTTGTGGGCGGCCAGCACGGCGTGCGCGTCGAGGAGGTGGAGAACGTAATGGTGCGCTACACATTTCCTCGGTGATAGATGAGTTTGTGGAATTTTTGCGCAGTTCTTCCCCTGCAATCTAGAGAGCTTTCTGCGCATCGGGGACGAAGTCACAGCGGTGCCTGCCAGCACCAAGTGCGCGCATTGCGACCAACCGAGCGCGCTGCAGTGCGCCCGCTGCAAGTTCACCCGATACTGTGGCAAGGTATGTCGATGTTCTGGCTTCACTGGCAGGTGGTTTCGCGACTCAGAATTTTTTTCATGATGGTAGGACTGCCAGAAGGCGAGTTGGACGAGTCGCCACAAAAATGAGTGCCTTGCCGTTCAGCAGGTTGTCGACTGGAGCAAGCGGGACTGGGAAGAATTCGACGAGTATTGGATGGATTAGGATCCTGATCATGGTTGTAATCTGGAAAGATTATATTTGTACCGGTATTCACTCGGTGTTGAATGCAAGTCGCGTCGCGTCAATATGACACGCGCTCGTCATTGAGGGGGATTACGACCGCGGTCTGCGATCGTCAATTCAAAAATTGGGCTCACGCTTGAGAAAATCCCCTTTCAAGTTTTCTTGTATTAAATCTCTACATTTCGCTTTGTTGGCTAGCTTAAATGTAGATTGTGGTTGTTGGATTGTGGCAAGTTTGGACGATATGAGCAACCCGGAGCGTTCTTCATGCACGTGAGGCAAGTTTCAAAAGTATTTCGGTTCATTTTGTTGCGCTCTTGTCTCCTTCTACATCCCGAGAATGACATGCATGTCGGACTTTCACACCCTATCAAGCGCTCAGTTAGAATATGAACAAAGATAGATGAAGGGATAGCGAAGATAAAGCAAACATACGATCCTCGCGGCCACGAACTTGCACGAACTGGAATTTATCGGGTATTTATGACAACGTACAGTTAGTAGATGGAGATGAAAACCTTCATTGTCTTCCACTGGCATCAACGGCTTCAGATATCAAGCCATGAACGGTCCTTGCATAACACTGAAGGAAAAACATGAGTCGGAGCCTTGAATTGTGAGTAAGTATTCGCTATTCTGAAGACGAAACACGGACACACTGACACGACCTGTCGCACAAGGCGGGTACATCCATTTGATGTGTCAATTGTCATATTTACTAAATGCTTGCCGCATTGGAACTTGATAGGTCATTGATAGACTCGGTTTTCAGGGACCTTCTTTGTCATCTGGCTTTATTCTTCTCTTCGGGAGGAAGCTTGGAGGAAGCTGCAACTTTTCCCGACTTCTTGTCCGGTTCTGGGAATTGTGTACTCCTCTTTCCGTGATTTTTTTCTTGTGCTAGAGTCATGGGGCGCTATTTAAACAGTACCGCCGGTTCAAGGATACATGAATCACTCCAACGACTTGACCGCTCATTACAACTGGCTTGCAAATGGCAACTGGTCCTATCGTCTCACAACGACTTGTCTTACACCTTCACCGCACTCTTGTAATCTCTTCTGTTGAAAATTGGGCAACGGTTACTGGACACTGCCAGTGGCAGGACTTCATCGCTTGCTCGTATTCGCTTCGGCACCTCGCAAAAATGCGCAGAAATGACGGGGTCTCTTTCTCCACCCCGCTATATTGGAGGCCTATAAAATTTATCACGTCCTGTCTGATCAATATTCCGATATTTTACTCCATCATCTGTCGACCCTGCACGTCTGCAAGACTTTAGTAGCGTATAAGAGCACGAAGCTAAGCTCCAGAAGAAATAACATTCCCCATAATGTTGAGCCCATTATCTTGGTTCGGCCCATTGGCACAAATTATCGCAGCCATCGAGGACCCGAATGCACCCAACATCCCCCTTTTTCCACCTAAAGTCACCCTCGACGGCGGAATAACAGTTACTGGAGTGGCCTCAGGAGACCTGCACAGTTTTTTGGGCATCCCCTTCGCCACTGCACCTCGTTTTGACCTCCCTGTGCCAATCACTTATCAGGGGAACATAGACGCCACCTCATACGGTAACCCCTGTATGCAACACGACCTGCTCACCACTGCTACGACATCTGCCTTGAATTATTTCTCAGAGAACAATGTCAGCATTCCGGTCCTCCCGAACCAATCTGAAGGTAAATGACCATGGATTGTGGATTGAGCATGCCACTGAACTTTGATGCTGCATATACATCTAGAATGTCTCTCGATTAACGTCGTCAAGCCAGCCTCAGCAAAGGAAAACTCAAGCTTGCCTGTTGTAGTGGTAAGTAAACATTTCATGTACGGTGAATGCCTACGCGAGACTGATTTTTCAAAAGTGGTTTTTCGGTGGTAGGCACTTATACATTTGATGGCCGATCGTCTTTGATAAAACGTATTACAATGGTGCACGTAGGCGGGTTCTTGATTGGGGATGATCAAACGTTAGTTTGGATGCCTTTTGATGCTTCTCTTCCTCACAGTCGGCATTTACAGATGGGATGAAATGGGCAAAAAGCTTGTAGGAATCTCGAAAGCATCGTTGGAGGATGTCATTTTTGTGTCCTTCAACTACAGGTTAGTTTCTCTCGCCCAACTAGTACCGTGCAGCCTACTCACATTAAAACGCAGGCTTTCAGGTCATTTCTACTCCTGAATAGCTCGATGATTTGCCTGACAAACACTCTATAGCTTATGGCTTCCTCGGAGGCGCAGAAGTCCAGGCCGCCGGCGCCGGTAACGTTGGCCTTCGTGACCGTGCGTCCCTTCCCAAGTGCTTGTCTTTCTCTTCATATTGACGTCAGTGTGTTATTTCAGAACGTGTGGCGCTCGAATGGGTCCACAACCACATCTCTGCCTTCGGCGGAAACCCGGAGCGAGTTGTCTTGTAAGTCTGTTTACGCGCATAAAACGGAAGCGGGATTGACGCTCATCGTGCCTCGCAGATGGGGCCAGTCTGCCGGTGCGATATCGGCATCGCTGCAAATGCTTGCCTACAACGGGAGCAGCCAGAATCTCTTCCACGGTGCATTCCTACAGTCTGGGGCTCCCCTCCCTCTAGGTAGTATCTTGAATGGACAGGTGTGTTCTGCTTTGTGTTGCGCTTTTTAGATCTAATGCGCCATTTTGTAGGGTGCGTTTGACGCTCTCGCAGCTTCCGTTGGCTGTGGTGAGGAGCCAGATAAATTAAATTGCTTGCGGAACGTGCCGCTTGATGTTCTCCAGCCCGCTGTTGACGCTACTGAGGGCGTTTTCTCTGAGACCGTGCGTATTTAGCTTGCTGTCTTCAGGTGTGAAATTTTATGTTCGCACTCCAGGCACTTCATCTCTCTTGGCATCCAAGTGCTGATGGCACCTTCCTCACTGATAATCCCCAGAAACTGGTTGAGGAAGGTAAAGTTGCTGATATCCCGATTATAACCGGTACGTCGACAGCAAAGTTTTATTTTGTTTAATCCTGATCAGGCTCTACTATACGCCAGGTAATGTGGACGACGAGGGGACATTATTCTCTGTCGGAAAAGTCGGCTCTATCAGGTATAGTGCCCTAAAGCTCTTCCGTTGATATACTAATTTGTGTGTCCCATGCCAATAGGACTGACGCGCAATTCGAGGCGTGGATCAAGTCAACCTGGCTTCCCAATGCCACTGACACTGAAAGGGCCGACGTTGCAGCAAAATATCCGCGGAACCAAACTGAGGGGTCGCCATTCGGCACTGGAGTGCTTAACCAGTATAAATTGAACATAGAATTCAAAAGGATAGCTGCGTTCCAGGGCGACATGGTATTCCAGGCCCCTCGCAGGCTGTTCGTCAAGGAGTTGGCCAACTCGACCACTCACCAGAGCAAGATTTGGACTTACTGTGCGTCGCTTTATTCTGTAGCAGTTGGCGAGATTCTGTGATCTGACTATAGCTTTCTCTCCCTCAGTAAGCAAGCGCCTGAAAACGGCGCCCAACGTGGGATCGGTGCTGTCTTTCCTCTCGCTCTGCTCACGCGCCAACACTGATCCCCACTTGTACACAGATACATGGCGGCGACGTCAGTGCTACGGCTGACAACCACAACATTTTCTCGCCGTACATGGTCAAGTTCGCAAACACGCTCGATCCGAATACGAAGAACACCGACTTGCGAAATTGGCCAGCGTACACTTTAGAAGAGCCTAAGATGTTGGTTATTCCCTATGGTGTCCCTGCTCCAGCTCCCGAAATTGCTAATGATGACCATCGCATTCTGCCCTTCGAGTTGCTCAACGAACTTGGGTTGAAGTATCCTCTGTAATAGCTTTGGAGGAAAATGCGACGCTATTTGTGTTTATCATTAAATTGTTTTTGGTGACCATATGAATTTACTCCCGATCCGTAGTTGTGCTGAGATGGTTTGAACAAAACTGAAATCCCCCCCAAAAAATTGTACGCCACCCTCTTCAAACTCTTCAATACTAAGTCATCACAGGGAAATGGTCGAGGTCGATGTAGTTCGCCTCACTTTATTAAGGATATTATCTCTAGCCTGCAAATCTTGTGATTGCTAATTGAGAGATAGAAAAACTAAGTTTATCCCGAGCATAGTTTTATGGTAGAAATATGAATGTTTGAGCGCTCACCAGGCCATAGATTTCCAAACTTACATTATACATACCTACATGAAGCTACCAGTGCCCAATGTACCTTTATATAAATCAATTAATCAACACTCGCCGTCCTTCTCCGCTCTCCGTCGTTCCATCCACTCTCTGAGTCTCTTCCTTTTCGCTTCCTTCGCAGCGTCTTCCAGGTCAAAGGTACCTCGGATCGCCTGTTCCAACGCTAAACTCGGTCCCGGCTCATGTTCAGCGCCAGCACTGACTGCGGACCCGTCCTCCGGTGGCGCAAGACTCTGCGTTCCATCCTCCCTGTCACTACCCGCGCTAGCCTCGTCCGAGTCGCTCCCATAGCCGGCAACGATGCCGAGGCCTACAGATGGCGGCGGACGCGCTGCGTCGGCCTTCGCGACGCGTGCTTTCGCCTGCGCGAGCGCCCACGCGCGCCGCCAGCGCCCGCGCAGGAAGGCAAAGCGGCGGTCGGCGCCGTGGTTCGCGAGGATGCGCAGCTCGAGCTGTGCGCGATTCGGCGAGGCGAGGAGGTGGGCCGCGGTGCGGTGCATTAGGGCGGCCTGTGTTTCGTCCGGCTGACAAAGTGCAGGCGTTCAGCAAATACGCGGGCCTATAATTTAGGGCGCGTTGCGTACCTCCTCGTCGCTCCCGCCCCATACGTCCGTGTCTGGGGGCGGTGAGGTGACGCCGTCCTCTTCAAGGCGGGCTTGCAGGCGTTCTTCACGCGTGCGATCGAGGAGCCGCCGCCGCTTCTCGCGGTGCACGTCCGCGACTTCAGCGGGAGTGAGGAAGAACATGTCCTCTGCGTCTGACGGCACATCTGACCACCCGCTCGGCGACGCGGGAGGAATATCGTGCTCGTCTGTGGGTATATGCGGCAGCGTCGTGCCGGGATCAAGGAGCAGACGCGCGTCGTATCTGTATTGTTTAATTGGGGTCAGCGCGGAGCGTACAGCGAGGAGCGAGAATAAGAGTGGACTTCGCTGTGGGTATCGACTGTCAGAGTATCTCGAACCTTGCGGAATGGCATCTCATTCCCCGTAATAATTGTTTGGGGCCGTTGAGGGCAGTACGAGAGTCTGGACCCCAATGTATGACAGACGTACCGGTCAACCCAGACGGCCGGACGCGTCTCCCCCGCCGCTGGTGTAAAATCGCCGTCGGCCGCTACCGACTGACTCCCGACTGCAGCAGGGTCGGACACCCGCCACTGGATAAGCGATGCGCCGATGCAGGGGGCAACCTCGACCGCACCATCCGCTTTCATGCGGTACTCGACGACCTCCAGCGCCGCCGCAGATGCTGCCGCGTCATATCCGTGCACGACGTCCGCTTCATGGGCTTCAATATAGAGGAGCCGCAGCGGGTCAGGCTCGCTCTCCGCCTCGCCGTGCGTCTGTCGCTGGTACAGCTCATGGTGACCTAGAAACTGGTATTCGGGCGCGTCACGCTCAGGGCTGGATTTCCGATGGGGTATAGACTCGGGGCGGTGCGTATACGCTGGGCGCGCTTTTCGTTTCCGGCTGTTGTTGTGGCTCATCCGTGGTTAAGTTGAATTTAGGCCCGTCGAGGGGATGGCGAGTGGATGTCAAGACATAACGCAATCCGCGCATGCAGCCCTGCTTGCCGTTGGGTTGCCGGGGTGTTTGGCTGCGCGTTCAACTCAAATTTGACGTTGACGCGGCTTCTTGTTGTCTCTTTTGCTCTTGGACTTGTCCCGAAACGTCTGGCACGCATTCGCAGGATGCTGGGTTCACGTCAATTTTCTACTCGACAATCTTCCAGAACGCATGATAACGCGGTGGTTGCGCGGTGGTTGCGCGGTGCGGCGGTGGTCCTGAACCGTTATCAGTTTATGTCCACATTTAGTCCAAGGAACTGCTGGCTTCCTCGGGCTCAGAAGCAGAAAAACGACAGTTAATGCGAGTTGTCATCCTAGCTCGACTTTGGCGACCCTTTCAAACACCAAAATGCTTCGAAAAAGAGACTATCAAGCGACTATCGTTATCATGTTCAGCCTTTACCGTTTGAAGCGGTCTCCTGGACCCTTGGGTATACTCTCGAGCATATAAATTGGAGATGAAAATCCCAACGAAAATTCAATCCAATTTCTCTGTTCTCCAGCTCTAAGCTCGTCTAGACCTATACCCACCACTCCTTCAAAGATGGTCCAAATCTACCGCTCCTTGTTCGTTCTTACCACTTTCGCTGTCTCTTGTCTGTCAGCGGCCACGGTCTCGGGCGTAGCTTCCAGTCTTCAGGCTTTAATTGCCACTGCGGTATCTCTCGAGGCTACTTTCCAAGGTCTCAGTAGCTACAATTGGCTTGTTTCAGGCCCGGCAAGTTTTTTGCTGTCTCTCCTCCTATAGGGTGCTGACGTTTGTTTTCATCTAGGCTCTTCATACTGGAGTTATCAGCTTGGTTGCTGACATTATCCAGTGCACTACCGATGTCCAGGTGCGTGGTCTGTAATTATAAAAAAAGCCCGCTGCTGACATTAACGCCATGCTGCAGGCCTTGCCACAACCCTTGTCTGTCGCCGACACAACTATCCTCATTGAGGCAGTCATCCCACTCGAAGGCTTCGCCTCTGGCTTCTTGTACACCCTCCTTTCCAGGAAAGATGGACTCACAAAAATCCCTCTCGTCGGCAATTTCAGCGCGCAAATTGTCCTTGTTGAGTTAAACACCATTGAGACCCCGCTCTTGAAACTCGGGGAGGCCTTAGTTGCTGGTGCCCATGTATGTAACCCGGCACGGTGGTTTGATAGCATGCCAATGAAGATATCTAGGTCTCTTTGACGGACAAGGCTGACGCTATCAAGGCGAATATTACCGCCTCTCTCGCTGCTGCCATCAAGGCATATTCTATTTACTAATTATTAATCTCAGTGTCTGAGGTTGTTTGCAGTCACTCTTTTTATTAGATAAACTAGATTCATTCGGCACAACTTGTGTAATGTTTTACTTGAATTTATACCCTTCTGTAACCAGACCTTGGCACCAAACCAAACTTGGCAGCCAATTAGCAGTATGCGCCGCGTGTTAGATGCGCGTTAGTAGACGGTGGTGATGAGCGCGCATTAGATGACATCATGCATGGCCGCTCGGCAATAGCCATCCGTCGCCAGCCTGGACCCTTGAACAGCACTTCGCCATGCGCTACCTCCTGCTCCCGTCCCTCATCTCCCTCCCCCTCCGCCAACCCATCTCGCAGCGATGGAGAACCCAATAGAAGACATCAAGTCCGTCGTGCAGCAGCTCACCGCAACGGACTCGCCCGACATACAGAAGGCAGCCTTCGAGAGCTACATGACGCCCGACGTCGCCTTCCGGCACCCCGTGTGCGCCGTCAGCGCGGGCCCCAACTCGCGCGCGACGGTGCTCGGGATATACCAGTGCGTTCGAGCTTCGCGCGGTGTCGTGCTTGTGTTGTGCGGGAGCGGCGTTGACGCGTAGGGCTGCTGTAGGTGGTATCGCGTGCTGTCGCCGCGCATCGAGATCAAGCTGGACAGCATAGGTACTTGCTTTCGCGCGGCGCTCCTTTTACGGCTGACCTGAGCTGGTTTGGCGCTGGGAGTGTTCGACACACACATGAATGTGATGTATGTGGAAGGCGAGCAGAAGTTCAAGCTGTTCTTCCTGCCTATCAGACCCGTCCCGGCGCGGTGAGTGTGTTCTTGACAATTCTGAGAGTCATGACTTATACGATGGCAGACTTATCATCCGGCTGACGCTGCGCAAACACGATGGTTTGTATTACATTTCGGAGCAGGAGGATTTTTACCATCCCGATGTAAGTGTTGCATATTTCTTATTACCTTTCACCTACTGTGATTCTCTATATAAAATCGCTAAACCCAAATTGTGTACATACAGGACTTCGCCGCCCTTCTTCTACCTGCCAGCGCACCCTTTGTCAGGCTGGGCTTGGCCGTAGGGGCAACCGTTTCCAGCGTCCTCGCACGCACCGCTGGGTTGTTCGGTTTTTGGGCTCCTAGGTCTGCTGTTCACGAGAGTGCACACCAAGCACCGTCTGAAGCGGCGAGCGATGCTGGACTGTATAAAGACGACTAGGTATTTAAATATTCTTGCATCTCATTTTGAGCGTCAATTGATTTTTTGTTGGGCAGTAAGATCTAATTATTATATTTCATCTCTATCCTACTATGTAATTGGTTTGTATTCATATCAGAGATACCCCAACACCGAGAGAGGGCTGGCCCAGGCTTGTTCAGCATGCGCTCTGCAGAACGCGAGGACACAAAGACACCGAATAGGTTCAAAGAAAGTGACAATCTGAAAGGAGTACGAGGTTTAGTCGATGTCTGCCGTGCTGAGACGGATTTTAGTATTCCCCGGTACTCAGTAAGCTAGTACTCGCTATTACATATGCTTGCTGCGCGTTCCTGCAGTAAGGCCGCAGTGTATGCATCCACGTGCACTCCCCCGGACCCAGCATTCGTCCTTGAGCTTGAGCGCTTGAGTCCCTTCTGAATTCAACAATGGAAGCTTCCAATCGCGGATTTAACTTTCGGGTATCATCGATACATCCCCAAAAAGATGCGATATTGAGTACATACATTCGCCGAGAGGCAAAAAATATGGCCAGATATGGCCCACTACTTATGGGACCCGGAGAAAGTCCTAACGAAGCGAATGCAAAATGGCTCTGGACATCTCGGTAGTGTTCGTCTCGAAAACGAATGCATTCATAGAAAACGATGCGAACCTAGAAAACCTATATCACCTCGACCTTCCGGCCCGCCCAATCTTCCTTCAACCTGGCCTCCACGAGACTATTTGTCTCTTTTGCTCTTTCGACTGCGATCTCGACTAGTTGCAGGATGTCGTCGGTGCCCAGAGGGACCCCGCCGAGTTTCTGCAGCACGCAGATCTCCTTCTGTGCGTTCAGCGCTATTGATACTAAACCTGCGCTGAGCCGCTGCTCCAGCTGGTTGGGATCGAGGACGGGCGGCGCTGTAATGTCGGGGAAGAAGGCAAACGTGAAGCAGAACGGCGTGTGGTTGATTGCCAGTGGGACGGGGGCGCGTTCGGTGGGGCGATGCTGTGAAATCGGGAATATTGAGAGCTGAACTGGAATAGGAGATGAAAGTACACGTACAACTGTGACTTCCTCGCCGATTACTTCGACGTCTGGTCGTCGGAAGTGTTTTAGTGCGACTATCCCTGCGAGACACGCGCAGTCGAGCATGTTTCCTGCGTCCGCGAGGAAATGGAGCGTCAATCGAATATGCCACACCTGCGTAATTTAGTTAGAAGAAGCCACATATAATCAACAAAGCGACGACACGTACCCGCTCCCCAGCCAAAATGCACAACGATTCCTTGTCAAGGGCGTCGCTGCGCCTCAAGACTTTATCTAGCATTCGAGTGATAGTAACCTCCTCGTCTGACGGCCTGTGCAGGTGTTTTAGCGCGGCTCCGAGCGCATTTATGGCGACCACATACCTACCGGCCGGGTTCATAGTCGCTGGATGCCATGGGTGAGATCTCCGAGTGGATGGTGAGGGAGCCCTCGAACGGCCGCTCCGGCTGGGGCTTGACCATCTTCCCTTCGACTTGAGCAAGTACCCTGAAGAGAAAAGAGCTATACTCAGAGGAAATCGCGTCTAAGATTCCGTTCTGTGCGTACCGTGTCTTGCCCATCGCGCATTCGACCCAGCCGAGATCTGGTCCAAAAGTCAGGACGGGAGCGCGCATCTCGAGCGGCATGCGTCCGTCGAGACGCTGCGACTCCTTCAGCGCCGAGAAGAGGAACTCGCGCTCGGGTATTGAGGGTGACGGCGGGCGCATCGTGGGTGTTGTCTGAGCAGATGAGCGGCGGAAGGAGGATTGTTCGGCGGCAATTTTACAAATCCGGACAAATCTTGGAACTGATGCGCGCGGCCCTGGCAGACGCTCTTTTCTCCAACGACCACCATGGTCCGCCTCATCACTCACAACCTCCTCGCGTGCCACGCGAAGGACTGCAACACGAACAACTTCCCCCTCGCGTTCAAAGATGTGCAGCTCGAGATGCGAGAGGCGGAATTCAACCCCGAGTTCCTGAAGGGGTTCCTGCCCAAGATCGAATGGACGGCGCTCGTGGACACTGCGAAACAAGTGCGCGTTTTCACGGCGCAGATAGTGGGTTATTCTGATTATAATCTTATGTAGCTGGGCGATACATCGCTGCCGCTTGAGCAGCCCGAGATGTTGGATGACGAATTCTTGAAAAATCTGCATCACGTACTACTTGAGGTGCGACTCAAATAATTCGCGAGTAGCGAATACTTAAGCTGCTCGTCAGATCCACGTAGAGGAGGGTTCAATGACATGTCCGAACTGTGGACACATCTACCCCATTCTGAACGGTATCCCAAACATGGTATACACTATTTTTTTTTGTTGTGCTCTTTTTTGCTGATACCTAACTCGCAGTTGTTGGCGGAACACGAGATCGGTTAAGGAAATCACCTACTTGCAACGACTTGAGTCGATCTATTTCACTGACACTTCCCTTACTATTCATACTGGAAGCATCTACTGTTACCAGCGTCTGGATTGTACACTAGAACATAAAACTGATAATAACATGATGTACGTATTCGCTATCGCCATATTTTCTGATAATCCGACTAATTGACGCAGTGTTTATCTTGCCATTTTGCGCACAGGTTGCCCATGACACAATGAGATATCGTCGGCCCCGATGTATTTGCAGCCACTTCACATCGTGAGGCTTCGAAGGCTTGTCATTTTTATTAGGTTAACAGACTGAGCGAAACGAAACTTCCTCGGGGGCTGAACAAGGGGGGCTTCTAAGAGATTCAACAATGCACTAGATTCATCAACGACGCCTTCGCCCACCGTATTAGATTACAGACAGGATAATGTACAACAGCGACGACCATACAAGAAACGATATCATACATGTGATTCCGAACCGATGTCAGTCTCCGGTTGGCTCCCCTCGTCTATTCCACTATTAGTATTAGTCCGTGCACCGAATGTGTTGAAAACAATGTCGGTGTGGGTGGGTTCTACATTATTTTCCTTGAGTGCGATGCGTCGTAGGTTCAATACTAATCGCGATCCCTGCATGGGTACGGCTCAACACATCTTGTTCAAACTGATTCTCAGCCTTGGCACATACCGAAATCGAGTAAATCAAAATGAACCATCTGAAAATATGACAAGTATTAATGTACACCCAAAAGAACCTGACGGCGTTGACAGTTGACTTACGGGTGGAAATACCCGGAAAATGTGCCAAACGCAGGTATAAGATCAGCCAACATCAAGAGAACGGTGGCGACTGAGTAAGCCCGTCAATTATCCGGTATAGTTCCAAAATGCACACGTACTGAATGTGAAAAAGAAGTAGAGAATCCCATCCTTGAACAGCGACACGAGGATGGGGGAGAGTGTTCCGAATTTCTGTTGGGCTTGCGAGGGTTTGCCGAGTTTGAACAGAGTGAGGAGGAATAACAGAGCTTTTTCACGTATTAGCCGTTATTTGACATTTGCAAGAAGCTTGAGGCATACTGTTGTTACTCAAAGTGGGTACCCTTTACAGTAAATAAATTAGGAATCACAGTCTCAAGATTTACAACCATGCTAGGGCGTACCAGGCCAGCACTTGAAATGTGCTGAGGTTTGTATCATTCAGGACTGTAGTGACACAGCCTCGCAGCGCTGATGAAGATACAGAGGCAGCGCTGACTGCATTCATCGCATCTGGTATTGTGACATGGATTGTGGTTATAAGTTCGCACTGTGGAAGCGGTGGATAACATATAGTTATATGATTGGGGGGCGCATAGAGGTTTGCGACGCACCGTGAATTCCACTATAATAATAAAAGACTCTTGAGCTGAGAAAATCAAGCCAAAAAGGCGACACTTCGCCTACCGAGAAAGAGGCTCAGGAGAACGATGTTCACTATAGATAATGGCAGAAGCGGTCAGTTCGATCGCAGACCTCATCGACATTCGAGCCTCACATTTGCGATTATTGCCGTACAATGCAGCCACGCGCAAGAAGAAAATCATACTCACTATCGGTACAATCAGGAGAAAGCCGCCGCTATACATTCAAACTAATGTTGAGGTAAAGGCGGGTATTTTCTGGACGTTACGTACAAGCCATGGTACCACCAGTACGCCCGACAACTGGACAGTGTGCGCGTTAGAAGTGTGTTGGGCTGCATTCATTGAATAACGTACGCCTTGCGAGTGAAGATCTGATTTTTAGATATAATTCAAGACATTTTTTAGAATGAGAAAATGACGGACCATTTGAGAGATTCGCGACCGGCTTCCAACTAGCAAGTACATCGATTGGATGATCAAAACGTTAGGTTTTGGATATTCGAAGGCCAACTCACATCCTACAGTTACACTTTATAAGAGGAAAATTAACATGATATGCAGCCATAAAATCAAGGATATGAAGCACATACCAGAGGTGGAATAAAGGATAGTATCTAGAGAAGATGTAGAGGACTTTCGGCATAGACCACGCTGACCTATTCGCATATCAAAACCCAGAACACTCCGTGAAGATCTCTCTGGAAAGCGCGTTCTCACCTCCAAATACATTTGACCTCCTGGTCAAAAAACACCAAAATATCGTACACAAGCACGGTAATGCATGACGCTGGCGTTGTGATCGGGTCAGGTGGGTTAGACGCCCAAGGAGATAGCCGCTGGCTCACCAGTCAGATAACTGCTGGTCTGCGCTTCTATGGACATGACAAGTAAAGAGCCCCTCGAGGCGAAAGGCGGAAAAAGGGGGGAACATCAATGGACAATGCGCCCGCTGTCCAGGAGGGTTTATAAAGAACGCGGCATTACATAACATATAACTATAATGCCTCGCGCCTAACTTATGTCTAAAATCAGATGTACGTTCATAGATTTGTTGAATTTGTCAGTAGATGAGATGTGCAGGTACCCACTTATCTATAAAAACCGGCGCGGAGCCCTTCCCTAAAAGTATTTCACTGTGCATAGGGAGATCTAGAAATAAGTGCCGAATTCCCATTCAGAGATTTCATGATACGTCCTTGACAGCATCGCCTCGCTATATTTTTTGACCGCTACTTGTCTCCGCTCTTCCAGCAGTCCGGAAAGCCACATCTGTACACAGCTGCCTCTGGTTCGGTTAATTTTGATCGACTGCGCAAGTTATACTTGCATAGGGCAAACCCATTCATTTGTTTACGAAATTAGGTACTGCAACAGACCATGAATGTACACAGAACAAAGACACGAATACGCTCACATGGAGGTTGAACAGGGAGGGAGACCGGAGAAGGTGCAACAAAATCATATTTTTATCATATACATAGCCATCAGCGGAACCGTGTGGGTCAAGATATGCCATGAATGGGCGTCCATTGCTGCTAAAACTTCAAGCGTCTAGCAGCGGAATGCAGTAAAGATCTACATGAAAAATAGATATAATTGTAATTGGCGTGAAACAGAAAAGTGAATGTACCGGATACAAAGACAGTGTAAAGTTGTCACACAATTGAACGACAATAAGCAAAAAGGGAGAAATAATGAGGTAGCCGTAGAGTAGAGCTTCAAGAGCCCATCATCGCGATCAAGGATTGAGGTGTTTATACAACAGTGACAGGAGGCGCCGCCGGCGGTTCAGCTTCACCATCGGGGTCGCCATCCGCGTCCATGTCCACGTCGTGGTCAGCTGTCAAAGACAATGAAATGAGTTTGCAGATAGTCGTGTCAGGCAAGACGATATTCACTGGGAGTGTAGCGGAATGCGTCGTGAGGTTCATTTTCTAGAAGCATTGAATGTACATCAGCCCCATGAACACGACTTAAACAAGCAATTTCTGACCTTTGTTAGAGCCTCCCAGGCTGGAAAGGTCGCCTTCGCCATTGTTGCCGTTCTGGACTGCTGCAAGTACTGCATCCTCTTCCTCGGCTTCGCCAGCCGCGGGAGCCTCAGGCTCTGCAGCGCTCGGTTCCTCAACAACTGATTTCCGCTTCTCCAGGAGCACGCCGTCGAAGACTTGTTTGCCTTTGCTCGACGGCTTGTCAGCCGTCTCAGGGATGCTTTTCCTTGGCCGACCCCTGCCCCGTTTGGGATTGCCGTCGGCATCGAGGGCAGGCGGCTTGGCCGCGGACGCCGCCTTGGGGGTCTTGGGAGTCCTGGGTGCTTTGGGGGCCACAACATCACTTTTCCTCGGGCGGCCCCGTCCTCGCTTCGCTGGTGTATCCGTTGTAGCCCCCTCCTTTGGCTCCCCTTCCTTCACCTCGCCACCAGCAGCGGATTCCGCGGGCTTCTCACCTGCAACAGCGGGAATCGAAGTGTCCGCTGGCGCGGCGCCTTCAGGAACGCTCTTTCTCGGCCGCCCGGGTCCCCGCTTGCCCGCAGAGATCGAACCGCCCGCGCTCTTTTGTGGGCTGCCTTTGGGCCGGGTAGGTGATCCCGTGCCCTCGCCGCTGGGGATGCTTTTACGCGGCCTGCCGACTCTGCGGGGAGTTCTTGATGTTGGCTCGGGCGTCGCCTCCCTGACTTTGACGCGTTTGATGCCCTTGAAGCGGGTGTTGTAGCCGTCCGCACCCTCCTCATCGTTGATTTCCTCTTCCGAATGCACGGCCTTCCTCTTCGGAGGAGATGCGGCTTCGTCCCCACCACCAGCTGTTTTGCGCGGCGCAAGTTCAAGGGTTTTAACAGCCGCATCGACTGGTATTGGAGGTTGTTATCAGTATGGTTTATAAGCTAAGTATTTTCCTGTTACTCACGACTGCGGGATTCCACATCGCGAAGAAATTCAATCATTTCGTCTTTTCGGCTGAGTGGGTAGTTGTTCATGTCTTGACTGGAACCCTGGACAAGCTGGGTGCATACGACACGCAAACACTCCGCCTTGAGCAACTCCCAGGGAAATTCAGTGTTTTTCCCCATGATTTTTGATGCAATAACCTGCACTTGAGGTTCGGAGGAATATGGTAGGAAACGAAGGAGCTGCAAATTGGCGGTGACAATCAAGTTACGACGGACCCAATCCCGTCACGCAGCGCTTTCAGCCGTGTGCGTCACATAGATAAACCGGTCACAGCCGGAGCCCTTTTGTCTTGATTCTTCTGCTACTTACCGCAGTGTAATGGCAACCCAACCTCAATTAGACTTGATTCTCGAATACATGAACTAAACGACAATCCAAGTCTTACTGAGCAGCTGTGCAGACTCGAAAACCTTCTCTGCTGCCTCAAAAGCCCCATTCCGTCTGTGCAACTCGCCGATCTTTTCGACGTCTTTTTTCTCTTCCGAAATCCACTGGGCTTTATGATGAAATGCTTGCGCATCCTCGTACGCACGAAGTGCTTCTTCGAACTGCGATTGATAGAGCAAAAGGTCGCCTATGCTGCGGTGAACGTCGCCTTGCCCTGGACTAGAGTGTGCATCTTTGTATCTTTGCAAAGCCTGGAAGAGGCTCGATTTCGCATCCTCCCATTGGCCTCGCTCAGTATACAAACTTCCAAGGTGATGGAGGGCATTGGCTGTCAGAAAACCTGTTAAGGCCGCTTCCGGACATCCTCGTGAGGGCGGTAAGACTCAACGCGAGTAGAGAGATGTTAATGACCGGACCGAACGCTGCAAGAGCGTAACCCAGATTCTGACACCCCCCCTCGCCCGAAGCAGCGAACAAATAAGACGCAGAGAGAATGACGATAGAGGAATGGGGTGAATGGGAAAAGAAACAAAGATTGATGAGATGAATGGAGAAAGAAAAGAAACACACAATGAGATCAAACACAAAGAATCCCTCAACAAACTCCCCTCCTCTCCCTGATGCTCCCCCCCTGGCCCAAATCCCTCCCACAGAGTCTTGAGTCCCTCCTGGTGATGATGTCCATGCTTGATACATGTTGCAGGTGATGGATGAGATGGAAGTGAAGTGGCCATGGCAGATGTAAGAGAGAAGGAGAATGGTGAAGGAGGAGATGGTGATGGATAATGTGATGATCTGAGATTTGAGGTGGTTCCCATGAGAGGCCCTAGCAAGGTGGACAGGTAGAAGGGCCAGGAGAAGAGGTTGGAGAGGCGGAGATGGGTGTGGCCCAAGGGGCAGGTGTGGATTTGGGGTTGGAGTTGGTGAGGCAGACTCCCCTGCAGATAGCTGGCCAGATGATGTGGAGTTGGTGATGCAGACTCCCCTGCAGAATCCAGATAGTGGATAGAGCTGACCGGTGCACACGCGGATAGCGAGGCGGGCTTGATGTCCCAGATCACCCTGGGCTGTTTTGATGTCACAGCTCAGTACTGCGCCGG
This sequence comes from Hypholoma fasciculare, assembly GCA_016801325.1. Classification (NCBI taxonomy): domain Eukaryota; kingdom Fungi; phylum Basidiomycota; class Agaricomycetes; order Agaricales; family Strophariaceae; genus Hypholoma; species Hypholoma fasciculare. Next base: position 105,058 of record JAEKIV010000065.1, read on the forward strand.
CTTTGTTGTAGCAGGCCGAATCTGCTGAACCCGCAAATGTCAGAAAACCTGTTAAGGCCGCTTCCGGACATCCTCGTGAGGGCGGTAAGACTCAACGCGAGTAGAGAGATGTTAAGCTGAACGCTGCAAGAGCGTAACCCAGATTCTGACATTGGCTCCCGCGGACGAGTTATCGGCCTTTTTAGAAAGTCTCTCTGCTGCCTTGAGAGTTTTCATTGCAGTTTCGAACCTCTTCTGGCGAAGATATACTGCTCCTAGGTAGCCAAGAACAGACGCTTTCCCTGACGCATTTTGCGCCTCTTCGTACTTATTCTGAGCCTTTGATAGTGCTGATTCAGCATCTTCAAGTCGTTCCATCCGGACATATGTACATCCGAGGTACCAGAGCGAGTTGGCTTCCGCCAGTGCATTCGATGTATTCGCACCTGCCGTCTTCAAGATTCTCTCAGCGTCAACAAGGCAGTCCTGCCGGAGAGACAACCATCCCATGCAATTCAAGACATTCGTCTCTCCAACGATGTTCTGTGTTTGTTTGTACAGTGTCTGCGCGCGATTCAGCGCTACGTGTGCATCGTCGAGGCGATCCCTGCGCATAAACATATCTCCGATATGGAGCAAGGCGTTGGCTTCTCCGGTGACATTGCAATTTTGTATCGAAAGTTCAATTGCGCGCGAAAACGACAGTGCAGCTTCATCAAGACGGTCCCTCCGGAGGTTCAATGCACCTAGTCTATCCTGGACATACAATTGCCCACTAGTGTTTTTCGAGAGCTCGTAGTATTCTAGAGCCTTATTGAGGGCCGCTTCCGCCTCACGGATCTGATCCCGGCGGCTGTACAGTTCGGCGAGACTACGCAAGCCATTGGCTTCGCCCTTTCTGGAATGAGCTTGTTTGAAAAAGCCTTGCGCCTGGTTTAACGTGTGCTCAGCCTCGTTGAGTTGGTCACGAAGAATATGGATATCTCCGAGGCTTTTCACCGTGATTCCCTGCCCATAGGTGTTATTGTCGACCTTGTAGAGTTCGAATGCCTGTTTGAAACAGCGCTCGGCGGCTTCGAGGCGATTCCAAACATGGTAGAGCAGGCCCATGGCACGCAAACACTCTGCACGGAGCTTCGGGTTGTTCTCCGAATGCGTGTGTGCAAGCCGAATTGTATCATCGAACATGTATCCCACGTATCTCGACCAGGATGTGAGATATATCGTGGCGGTTATCAGGCTCTCCATGTCTGGGTAGCCTTCGTCAAAAGCCTTCTGGAGCACGGCGTGGATATTCTTGACTTCGGGCTGTACACTTGCATACAACGAGGCGATATAATAACGGTACTTGGCGGCCTTGATTATCTGGATGTAATAGCCGGTCATGCCGTTGAGGCTCTGCGACACTTCCTTTTTCAGGGACTGTTGACAGAACAGACGCACTGGGGAGAGCATCCGTATACGCGGGTGGCCTGCTTTCTGGTCCGTTGTCACTAATGCGACAGAACGCAGTGTTTGCAGACCTTTGTGGATATTCTTCGCTTCTATGTGCGTCTGCAAGGTATCCAGCGAAGCATCGGACGCTGGGAAGCCATCCGGGAGCAGGGAAAGCGCGGCAAGAATCTGGATGGCTTCTGGGTCTTTGTGCATCCGCGGACTATAGATGGAAAGGGATATAGACGCGTCCAAGTTGGACTGGGGATCATCACCGCCCCGCTCAATCATCTTGGTGCGCTCCGTCGGCCACCTTTTCCACAAAGAATGAGGCGGCTCGCCGTCCCTTATCAAATATGATATAAGAGTGACGGCAAGCGGAACACCGTCGACAGAGTCTAGAAGTCGGTGTATATCATCGTCCATAAATCCCACTATTTCTTGCACAATTACTTCTGATCCGGACGGCGACAATGTATCCAGCGGCGGTAGCAACGGCTTTGTCCAAGCAATTTTGGCCGGTCTTTGTGTACCCCGAAGCGTGATTATCAGAGACAAGTTGATGATTGAAGCCAGAGTGGAAAGGGTATCTTCAACCTTTGCTCTGGTCTCTGAGGGTTCCCAGGGCGTTTCAAAATTATCAAGGCACAGAATAGTTCTCGTTGGCCTTCGAAGGGAATGGCAGATTGTACCCAGGTTGTCCGCGTTGCGATGGGCAGATTGTATACCCAGGATATTTAGTATTCCTGTTAACAGCCCTTCCACCGACGATATACCTTCGCATGATATAAAATATCTTGAGGCGTAGCGCATGGCGATGTATGGATTGTGAAGCGCGGCGAGAGCGGTGGTCGTCTTCCCTATGCCTCCACCTCCTAAGATTGCGATCCTGGACGATTCGTCAAGAAGTAGCATATCGATTAGACATCTGAGTTCCTGATCGCGCTCGATGATCAGATTTGGTTTTGGAGGTAATACATGATGGGCGCTGATTTGAGAACAACAGGCGTCAATCCTGGTTGCGCTTAACATTTGACTAGATACCTACGAAAGATCTGGGGTTACTCCCATTTCTGGCTTTTTCGACGCTGCAGATTGATCTATTCTGATTTCTATTAAGATATCCTAGTATACCAGTGTAAAAAAATTTACGGTAAGGTTTGAGTCAATTTATTTTTTGAACGTGATTAGACAAACCAAGACGATCTTGCTATTGAAACTATCCAGCACACGATCATACCGATTAAGATCATCGAGGCCGCGTTGAATTATTTTCCTAAACGTACTTCTTGAAGCATGTTTCTCCATGGTTTTGTAAATACTTCCAAGTGTCCTACACGACAAAACATTAACATTTAGTGTCTCATTGGATTTGTATCACATATATATCATCGGTTATACCTCCCATAATCAACAAGATGACTCTCCAATCTCCCAAGTTTGTTTTTGGTGTCAGATTTTCCAAGCTCTAATAGTCGCTCGTATATGATTTTTGAGATATTGAGGATCTTATCAATTATCTCCTGACATCGCTCTTTATTTATCTTAACTTCCTAAACACAACTCTGAGAATAAGTCCAAGGTATGCGTCGAGTTATGCCAATCAAAATCTTACGTCTCGTATCCTGATCAGTTGCAGAATGATTCCAGATACTGACTTGACGTATGGCACGCTACTCAGCATCTCCCCGACCTCCTTGACAATTGTAAGCACTGTTTCAGCCAAAGCAGAACCATCCTCCACAGCAACCTTTGCGCGGGTTTTTACTCCATTAATCATCATGCTAGAGACTTCAGGAGACCAGTTCCAGTCAAGAGTGTAAGGTGGTGAGTAGATCAGCAGCTTGTCAGCAGTGAACTAAATCTTCCGATGACTGTCCGACAACTCGGACTTGACCATTTGGCGTCGATGAGAACATTTATGGCCTATTTATAGGCAGCTAGCGTGGCCGCTCATTACAAGCTCATTAACATTCCGGTTCGAATGGAAATACTTGTTGAAAATTCGTATCAGGTTGGGAATGTATAAAACAACTTTGTATTTAGAAACAACCCCACTTTGTTTGACTCATTTCCTTGAAGTTATTTCTTCTTCGTAAGAAAGTCCTCTGTCGGCACGTATGTTAAGCGCGCTGATCCGGGACGCCGGAGTCACATTATTTGAACATCTGAACATTGCTGTCAGTATCATGACGACTCGTCATCCAGTCAGCACTTTAATGGTGGCCGCCGTTTGTCTCTCCAACTTTTTGTATCCCCCATGCATTTCGACCTCACACGACTATCACGTACAATGCGGCTTCAAAAACCGACACGAAAGGAAATCCCACTGATACGCACCCCATTGGACTCGGTACCGGATGAAATTCTGGAACACATACTGTCGTTTTGCGCGCGCGGCGAAGTGTGGGCTATCTCATTGACGTGCCTGAGGCTCACGGCGATTGCGACCGCAACTCTCTACCGATGCGTTAGGCCACTGAATCCAAATAAATCTGTCTGCTTCTTCCGGACAATCTGCAACCGCGAGCATTTGGGGAGATTCGTGCGCAAATGTGAAGTGGAATTGTCATTCAGTGGACCGCCTTTATCCTTCAGAAACCGAAATCAACAGCTTGAAATTGAAACAGAATTCAGAGAACGCTCCAAAAAGCTCAAGCCCAAATCATCGGGCCCACTTCGCATTATGGGCCATGTGCATGACTCTTTGACACAGGTCACCATCGCTCTGAAGAAGATGCCAAATCTTTCGCATCTCGAGTTACTCTTCCCAGAAACAGAAATCCAAGCCAATTATGTCTCTCGGTTATTTGAAGGAGCCCAGTTTCAACTTTCCCATTTCCACACAAATCTCCGATTCGACTTAGCCATGGCAATTTTCTTGCAAAGCCAAGAAGATCTCCGGGACCTCCGCTTGCATTCGTCTACCCCATTTTCATCGTTCGACATGACCACTCTCAATGACGGAATGCTTCCTAAGCTCAATACCCTCAGTTGGTCAAACCGCGTTCCAATAGAGTTAGTAAGACACCTGGTCAAAGGGCGGCCCATCCATACGATTAATGTACAGCTGCCGTCAGGGCTTTACGACATTTCAGATTTTCTCGGTATAGGATCTGGAGCATCGCTCCTCGTCAAGACAGCGAATATTACTTTTCGCGATCCTAGACATCCGCTTCACTCCCAGTTGGCTGTCCTGAACATCCAATTTCCTAATTTAACAGGCATTGGAATTGCCGTGGTTACGTTGACCCAGGTTTGCGGTGCTCACTTGGTATTATGTATCTGCTTACATACCTTAGCGCTCACTTTTTGGCAGGAGATCACCAATGACCTGTACAAGATAGTCAAGTCCTTCAAGCAGCTCGAGCGCCTCTTTATTTATGACAAATTACACGATTTTTCATTGACTCGAGAAGTCATCCTTCAGTACGCGAGATCATTCTGGAATAGGTGTGGCACACTCCGCAGGATCGGCTTCTATGTCTGCGATCCATTTCTTATGGTAGAGAAAACTGTAAGCTTATTTTGAATTTGTTTTTCAACGGAGGAATTTATCGAGCTATCACTTGTCAGACCATAACGACAGGCAAAGTGAAGACAGTTCTGTGGGCCGTTCAATCGTAATACATCACTCTCAGTCTTCTTTCGCAGGAATTATTTAAATAAATAATAGCCTCATCCTGAGGTTTTTCTGAATCTTTTAGCCGCCAGTGCATTTTTATGACGTTATATTCACTGCCCTGAAGGACCTGCCGGATCCATGTCACCCTTCATATTTATAGTCTGTCCGTTGTAATAAAATAATAGTAGATATGTATTATATAGTCTGACAGTCTGTAACGAGCGTGGGTTAAATGATAGGTATCAAAAAGGTAGTAGAACTACAGGTATGTATATAACGTTAGCATACACTAACTTTCCTTTACACAGGGTAGGAAGAGGAGAGGGTAATAAGATTACTGATGGCAGCAGCCCGGTACGTGTCGTTCGTGACCGACGGAGCGGCGGTGTCAGTGAAGGTGTAAAGGCTGGGTGCCGCGTTTGTGTATGGGGGCCAGACGCCAGGTGCGGAGGGGCTGTTGGGGTCGAGGGAGACGACGAAGTTGATGAGGTAGTCGGTCAATAATCCGGTGTCGATGTCCGAGAAGTGGTACTGTACACAAACACGTTAACTGATGCTCGCCATTGAGAATAGAAGAGTACATACTGAACCAAGCACGGAAGCTGTCTTGAGGACTTTGCTCACTATCAAAAATATTAGTATTCAGCCGCATGCAAGACGGGACAGCGCACGCACAGTAGGAATACACAGTCTGCGTCCTTGATAAGGTCTGGACAAAGTTTCTCCTGGGGCCTTGGAACACGATGTCGCCCTGGAAGGCAGCGATGCGCTTGTACAGGGGATATACGACGTCAGCGGAGCCAGTGTCGAAAGGCGATCCGACTGTGGGGTCCGAAGGGTAATTCGTGGTGACGGCTGCGAGCTCCGCAGAGGTGGCCGCGGGCGCATATTCGTTCGCAACGAAGCTGGTGAAGTCAGCGTCGGTGCTACACGCGGACAAAGGTTAACACTATTTTATGAAATTAATGGAAATCGGGCCATACGTCAGGTTGCTTTGGGCGAGAGAGAAGACGGTGCCCTCGTCGTCGACGTTACCTATAGGGAGGAACTATAAGAGGCAGGAAAAACATGAACTTCCAGAGACGTACCGGAGACGATGGGGATCTTGGGGTATTTCCCTGCCTTGAGCTGTGCGAATGGCGTTTGCGTGAGGAAGGTTCCGTCAACATGGGGCAACCATGCAAGGGATAGACCCTTATAGATAGCAGGCTTGATCAAAGCACACCTAGATGTAGCCATGAAGACTTACGTTGAACGAGAGGTAATTAGGAGTATTATTGATCGCAGCGGTCAGGACATCAAGAGACACGTTCCTCAAGCACTTCAGGGTGCTCGCAGCGCTGGTGCAGTTGGTCTGGGATACGAGGAAGTCATAGTATTTCTGGTAGTACCCCAAATTAGCATTACAATATCTCGACGGGTAGTGAATTATGAGTATACCTGGCCTTTGGAGAGGGGACCGACAGAAACGGGAGCACCGGATTGCATGAATGCGGCACGGAAGAGGTTCTCCGTGTTGCCTCCGTAAGCAAGTAACTGCATGGAGGCAGAGATAGCGCCTGCAGATTGTCCCCAACTGTTTTAGGAAATGGTAAGCACAAAAAATTGAAGGGAGAAGGAAGCGCCACTAACATGGTAATCTTGCTTGCGTCGCCACCAAAGTTGCAGATGTACTTCTTGACCCAGCGCAGAGCAACGCGTTCTAGACACAGTCTCGGTTAGTGTATGATTAATAAAAGTAAGAAAAGATGACTGACGATCGTAAAGACCGAAATTCCCAATGTTCTCCCTGGCCACCTCTGCGCTCGCAAGGAAGCCGAAAGCTATAAATATCTACTTAGTATGAGAAATTAACACATGAAATCGCGGATGCCGTACCAGAGAGTCTAAAAATAAAGAGAATCAAATCGTGTCCTTGCTCGGTGAAATGGGCGAGATTGCACCCACCTGTAGTTCATCGACACATAGATCACGGGTGTGCCAAGTGCGATAGAGCGGGTGACAACTGAAGTTCCCAGAGTATCATACCTTAGTTAGAATATACGAATCAGTGCTGCGCACGGAAGCAAACAACGAAGCCAACTCACGAAAGAGTGTCTCCGGCCTCGAATCCACCTATATGAGCAGGAATGAATGAGGTCGATTCGTGACCCAGCTATCGGTAATGACTTACCACCATAGATCCACTGAACACGGCCATCAGTAAATTAAAGTAATGCGGATAAGATTGCACTCACCACGACGACGGGTAGGTTGTCTGTGGGCTTCGATCCAGCAGGGCGGATGACATTAATGGAGAGACCTGCACATGAAATTTGATTCTTAGTACCGATCTAGACGGCAATCGTGATGGCGGTACATACAGTCTTCGCTGTAAGTCGTGGTGTCGCGTGTGACGAGGCTCCTGAGGGAGTGGCTGCTGTCGAACTCGGAGCGTCTCGAGACCGACGAGGCGGAGATTGTCTGTGCCGGGCAAGAGGGCCCATACGAGGTAGCATTAAAAGGACCTAAATAAACAGGGATGGCGGCAGGCAGCGCAAAGCGACTGGGGGGCCAATCGCGTCAGTCGACACGCGCAAGCGCTGTAGGTATAACCTAGATCTCACGCTGCCCGTGCATAAGGAATGCCCAAAAATTTCGTGACCGCGCCCGAGTCAGCGCCCTGCACAAGCGCGAAGTCGATGATGGCCGTAGTAGAGATATTCTGAGCTACAGTAACCTTCGTGGCTGATATGGCCGGGAGAACAAATAGAAGAGAGAGCGCCCACTTCATCTTGAAAAAAGAAAGGAAAGATGGATGGATGAGCTGCGCACAAGGGTGAGGCGCTATTTTATGGGAAATTATGATTATCCAAATTTGATGAAATGACTATAGGCTCCTCTCGCGTACGCGTCTTGCCATGTGGATTACGATCTCCAGATATGGATATGCACGGCCGTGGGAAGGTACCAACCATAAGGATTGCTCGCGCTTGGTTACGTTGTCGTTGGCCATGTCCGTGTTAAGGTCGTACAGGACTCGAATGAGCAAAGGTGTGTTCATCGGGCAGCACGGCCCTCAAACATTGGGGACGATTGGTACAGAGAGAATATGAATGTAAGGATGAACGCCGTCGGTCGTACCAGTAAACGTTGTATTCAGGCGGATCAATTCAGGGCATATCGTCCTATATCAACCTAGAGCTGAGTGATCACAAGCTATCATCTTAATTAGCCAAGAGACGTCGAAAACTTGAACAGGAAGCCTGGCTTACCGGCAGTCTCGTCCCGGGTAAGTCCAACAGAGTCCAACCAACCGTAATCTGTGCCCGACGATTGTGATTTGAAATGTGATTCTTTTAGTGCGTGCCTGCTTTTGATTCAGCAAGGCCGCTGCGATGACAATGCTGGCCTCTCAGGGAAGATTTGACTCTCAGGGTAGTCAGAAACTGTTTGCTAAGCCCTCATCTCTTGTTCCTCAACAAAGATCGATCACAATTCTCCTCCTCCGCACCCGTCCGAACGATACAGGCGCATTCATGGGACCTGTCATGGTGAAGAATTCGCCATTTTCATTAGATAACGATTAGTGCATACGGCTTCGTAAGATTTTTCTGGGCCACTTTACCAGCACTTTATCTGTAGACTGTGTTGGTTTCCCTGACAATTGTGGGCTTTTTTCTTGAGGCGGTAATTTAAATCATGGGCAATGGTCCTGGAGAGAGGTTACCAGCGGTGGAATTCAGCAGTTATCGTCGTCGCGACCTGGGGGATAGTCTGGAACAGTTCCCATAACGGCTTGACTAGTTGACTGCTGATGCGGGTTTGATCTGTCCGCGCAGGAGAACTGCGTGCATGGTGCAAGGAACGTTCTTCAGCTCATGTAGGTCGATTTTGTATATAGAGCCCGTGGCCGTCGACTTTTTGGCCGGGCCTGTTTCGAAACTCCTGAAAAATGCTGTATGAAGTCGGAACTGCAGCAAAAGAGCGTGGCGCGTGCGAGAGCGACGAGCAAGTCACTAGTCAACTAGTCACGGGGCAGCAGTGACGGCAACGTCGCCAACAATATGACTCGGACTTCCATCATCGAGGTGAGCGCCGGCACTGGTAAGTGCACCGTCCTCGGAGCCAACCAGTCAGTCGTTGTCATACTTTGTTTCGCGAGACCAACTCGGAATTTACAACCTACAACCTGCAAACTCTGTTATAACAACTACCTCCGGTCCACCGCATTGGCAAAATTGCCAGTTGGCTTGTAGAAGGCTTCTGAGCGACTTGAAATGCATCGCCTTTCTTAAGATGCGCCCTGCGGCAATATAAACTCGTGGAATAAAGTCTAGCCTGCAATATAACTGTGCTGGATGCACCTGGCGTCCTGCGTATATATTCGATCGCGTCACTGTCAAACTGTCTTCCTGCATCGATTTGCACCTTACCACAAAGTGCTTGTACACTCTGCCGTGTAATTAAGCTCTTATAAAAGCCTACAAAGTCTTCCTGAGTGCTGCGTGGTAGGGAGATGCTCGAACTGCAGCCACAGACTTCTCACATTCATGGCATCCTTTCTTCGCAGCTACGTTGAACAGAAATGGACAGCAAAAACGATATCCCCGTTCCCCAAAACTTGACTGTATCATCCTCTGATCCGCCGCCACCCGCCACTGAGGTTACCTCGAGGCCACAATTCGATGGCCCATTTGACTCCGAGCCACGCCTTGGAGATACATCGCTTGGGCCTGAACTCGAGGAGCGCCTCGCGTTCAGCTCCAGTGCCCCCGTCGAGCGGACGCCTCAGCGCGAGCGGCGTGGGCACTCATTTTTGGAGCGACCCGACGAAGGAGGTGGGGAGCGCAGATGGTCGCGCGTGGACACCCCGCTGCCACCTGTCCCGCCGCACGCACATCTCGACGACGTAAGCACGGAGGAGCACCCAGACCCCCGAAGGCGACCGCTGAGTGTACACCGTAAGTCTCGCTCACGCGGGAGACAGTCCGGGATCGACTGGATCGTGCCCATGTCTGTGGCGGGGACGGTCGGCGGGCGAGCTCCAACGCCCTCGCGCGAGAAGACCGTCGGAGAGCGGCTTGACCCGACGCTCACCACCGCCGTGCGCGAGAAGGAGAAATACGCGCTTAACGCACGCATGACGGGATACACTCTCAACGCGGCAATCGGCATGCAAGTGCTGCTGGGCTCGCTCACCACGGGGCTGTCAGTCGTTATCAGCGGGCGCCAGGTGTGTATTTGTTTTATGAGCGCTTCCTAGGCTTCACTAGAGCTAATGCGTCTGTAGGCGCAGGTGGTGACTGCTGTGCTAGGCGAGTTGGTTGACTATATGCGGTGCAATCTACGCCATTGCTCATCTCATTTTACTCCACTTTGCGCAGGTGGCTTTGCGACCCTCGTTGCGTCCTATCTCGCACGCGCACGGGGGTCAAATGAACCTGAACTTTCTATTGCCCGCGTGAAGGATCTGGAGCAGTTTATTCGTGAATGCGAAGCGTTCAAGATGGATCATGGACACGATGCGGGGGGTAAGTACGACGCGCACCTGCTTCATTTTCGAAAGCGGTTTGAAGAACTCTTGGGGAATGCCAATGGGTGCGTAATATTTGGTTTCGTTCATCCATATCCCTCTTAATTCTTATTGTCTTCTCTTCTTCGCTGCCGATGACTTCCTCATGCAGAGAACGCAAATTGTCCCCGCCTGTCTGATTTTTGCCTCTTTTGCCTATGAACGCAAATATAAGCTTGCATGCTGGTGTGACTTGCCTTCTCTCTTTCCTTTCACCCTTTTACTGTGCCTTACTGTATCATGTCCAAACTACTTTATAATCCTCGTTGTATGCTTACTTAAACTGTCCTCGCATTCTGTAATCCCCAACAGTGTCAATAGATTTGCTTCTGTTCACATTTATACGTGAGTATCTTGAATAAATTCGCGCATATACAAAGGTATTTTGTTTCTTTACTATACAACAGGCAACAGTCTTGACACGAGAAGGTAACGATATTCGAAATTGGAGTATCCTGAGGCTGGTATCTTATTTTATTTTTCAGGTTTCTGCAGGATTAGACAAGCACCACAGTAAAATTGACCCTCCTCACCGAGAAACATCATAAATATAACTCAACTCTTTAAAACGTCCTCTGAGCAAGGTGGCACTTGGTATGACTCAAGTCAAATTGAAGTACTTCAGACTCCGACAATCGAATCACTTTCTTGCGGAGCTTGAAAACATCTATTCATAGCCTTCTAGCGCTGCCGAACTTTTTGCTCTTGCTCCCGACTTGCCTCACGATCTCCACGTTTCACGACACCGACGTCCCTAAACCCCAAATCCCATCATTATCCCTTTCTTGACTAGCTCTAGTGGTGAAAAGCGGGATTGCACTCGGCCCCTCCTCAATCTCAAAGTTTGCTCATGTGGTGGCAGCCTTTATACAATGTACTCTACCAGTCCTTGCGACTACCATCCGTCGTACGAGACCTGCTTTACGGGAAAAAGGAACCCGGCAATCTACCTTTCAAACAGTCATTTCAAGATGACGCTGTCGCACTCACTTTCCAATCCCTCCCAGTCGAGCTCCGCCTACACATATTCTCGTTCTTAGAACTCCAGCCGTATATCGTCGCTCATGGTGTATGCTCGCAGTGGCGTTATCTTCTGCCTCTTGCGGGAATTCATCCAGCCAGACGCCGCCTTTTTAACCTCTACCACCATATGCTCGACACTCCAGGTTTTGCTAATACGCGTGGGTGGACACTAGACAACCTCCAGCCATTCGACAGACAGGCGTACATCGATGCACTGCTCTCGCAGCACCCCGCCATTCCGGAAGATTTTCGAATATGGATCCTCGAATGGCCCGCCCGCCTTGCAATTGGGTGTACATGGCCCGGGCTCCCTTTTATAGACTCACATAATGCAGGTGCGATGCGCAGACATGGCGTCAATTGGCTGGGACACAGAAACTCTTCTCCACAACTCCGAGCTGCATTGTACAAGCGCACACATGCAGAGAGCTATAAATTCATCCCCGGTCTAATTGTATGGAGAGATACCAGTACTACTGATTGGCTCGTATTTGATGAAACCAATCCTGATCTTTTCGGACGAGTTTATGTCATTGACATACTAGAACCCCCTTCCCGTTCAGGCGTAATTCCTCACAACCAGCTTGATCCCGACGATGATTACTCCGATGGTTACGAGCCTTATATCAACATCCCTTTCGATAATTGGCTCAGCTATATGGAAAATTACTGGGACACTGCTTGTAAATTTGATCGATATACAACTTGGGACTTTGAGGATCGAGTAATTCGCGAACCGGTCAAACTGTTATTTAATGAAGCTTTAGCATGGACAACGCCATCTCCTCCTTGGACTGAAAGGCATATCTTCCCAGAATACTTGCTGATCAGGTAATCGGAGACAGCGTATATTTGTTGTTCATTTTGTCTGAATATGCCTAAATATTAATATATGTACGACTAACAGAACAAATGTGGTGCAGATGCGTCAAGCGTATGCAGTAAAAAGGTGACCATAATTAATCCTTGAAAAGAATACACGTATCTACGAAGCGCTTTCGACACAACCACCGGGCGAGTAAACATTATCGGACACAACAGTATCCTATGTCATCATACTTCACTCGTACATGGAGTTGACATGAAGTCAACTCGAACGTTGAATGATCCGATCTGCCAGGCATGAAGCTTTTGATGATCAGAACGGCCTTAGAACGCCAGACCATTCCACATTTCTTTCTAACAGACAAACAAATTAGTAGGAAAATTAATCTGACTGTTCATGGAACGGAAATAAGTTGATTGAGGCTTACTGTTGCATCAGATTGGTAGATAAACTGTCCCTCCGGCGCCCGGTTCCAGCTACTGGCAAAGTCCACAATGCGCAGGCCTTCTAGATCGCGGACGACCTGTTTGACATATAGTCTACAATTCATACAAAACGGTATCTTCAATTTGTTATCTGCAGTCATTGTTAGACAGTATACAATAATCTTCTTTTTCTGCTCTCCATCATGAAGGTAGTCCTGGGCAAATTTGAGCACATACGGCAGTGAAATGTACTCGGCGCATTGATCTAATTCATGCATAGTTTTGACGGTAGCCTGAGGATCTCTGGGTGCTAGTCTGCCGCCCCATTCCCTAAACGAAAGAGCCCTGCGATACTTTCTCTCCATTTCTGCTTCCACTGCTGTAGGCTTGCGTGATACTCTGCTTCTCCAGGCAGAATGACCGTAATGATCAGGTATGTCAGGTATGTCAGTGTAGATGATGGAAAATGTACTAAATGGCGAGCCACGCCCACGACGGCGACCACGGCTTGTCAAATGCGCCTCGATGAAACGTCCCAACGAATATACAGGGTCTCTGTTTCCGTGCGGATCTATCATTTTCGGATGTTGTAGACTCCACGCTACGCTGTGAAGAATGCGCCCATAAAATTGGTCGAACTGGTTGGCCGGCGATTCGGGAATAAGCTCTTTCAATCCCAGAGGAATCAAACCTTTCTGGACGAAATGGGCAACACACTCGTTGAGCCAATTTTCGGCCGTGTCACTGGAAGGGTCAAATTCTCTGACTTGAATAAGAGAGAATTAGGACTAGCGCTCTTCTCGACACATTATGATATGTTTTGCAAGGCACTCACATCGAATATGTTCTCCCTCGAATAAAGTCTTGTCTAGATTTTCTGCCAGCGTATCTATATAGATTGCGATGGCCTTGAAATTATCTGTGGGCAGGAGTGGAGCTATCGATTCGCCTTGATAAAGTGTTAGTAGAAGCAGACCCCGATTAAATAATCCGAAGACTTACCTAGGGTTGTGATAGTGGAAGACGCTTGAGATATCTCGTTTCTGTTGTTCATTATTCTTCTGTGTCGTGAAGGCCGGATAAAATGATGGCAATGTACCAAGTGCGAGGAATCAGGATGAGAGAACAAATTCTTCTCTCTCGACCGATTTAACTGTCTGAAATGCGCATCGTGTCCTTCTCTTTCGACTGCTTTCCGCGATTTTTTCACCGTCGTACACGAGCTAAATATAATTAGCTATGGCTGACAGGAAGTTATCCCAGAACGGAAAACTCTAAGACCGTGGAAGTACACGATGTGATGAAACATGAGCTGTTTGATTTATTGGAAAACTTGACTGCTGTACTTCCTGACCCTCCTCTGAGTTCGAAATAAATAAAAATCTTTGCCGGAACTCAGAGTATTGGATGTCATCGTCTCTATCAACATCTGCTTATTTGGCTCAGGGTTGCGTACACTTGCAAGGAGGTACACTGATTTTTACCATATCTCTCCGGCCCGGGGCCAAATAGGCGCCCGTCAATTCTTGTTCCAAATTGAGATGAGATCAACTTTTATGTTATCAGTGAAATATCCATTTTGCTTTAAAAGAAGACATGAAAAGCATATAATTATTGAAATCGAAAGGAGAATATTTTGAGCTACAAGCTGAGCGGAGCCTCGTTTCCCTCAAGTGAGTCATCTAGCGTCAGCTCGAATAAAGAAAAACGTTGCTTCGGCTCCTGTAAATATGTCGCAACAAAAGTTCTGACTTTCTACCTTGTTGCGACCGATTTGAATAGATGCACAGCTCTTCCTCTCTCAAATTGTCGCAATTACCAACTCCGCTTCCGCGGTCCACGCAGAAACAATGCACGGCCAGTTGCACGCTGCACACTCTACCGTCTGCGTTTGATCGTGCAGGGGTCATTTTGACACTTCGCGGCAAACTGAGATCAGAGATCAGTGATATGTGGGCGACACCTTGGAATTTAGTAATCCAATTCTCTGAAAGGACGCCTCAAGGAAAATTTGACGACGTCCAGTCCAATGCCACCATGAAGTTGCGCCGCGAGCACAACGTATTCTAAAAATAGATCTCTTGACTCAACCGTATTCCGTACCTGCAGACAAGTCCCTAACGTGAAAAAGGTGTCCGGCACCGCAGCCGCTTTGTACAACGAAGCATGGAATGACAGGCCCACACGCGTATAGCCTGTTTTTTTTAGAACCGTGTCTTGTATTGGATTACTGGTTCCACTGCTCCAGCGTGTACATCATCCGCAGACTGGCGTCGATTTCTTTAAGGGGAAGAAATCAATCCGATTGTGTGCGTACCTGGACCTTTGTAGCAGCTCTTAATCTCTGACATCTTATAATAAACATCCCTTATATAGATATGCGGCTGAACGCGACTACACAATCCGCAGCCTGGAGCTTAGCAGGCTGTGTATCCGAGTCGTCGCCCGGTTGTCCTGAAAGAACAAAGGCTCCCAAATATTTGCTCTGACAGATCCCAAAGAGAGTGGTGTGCTTTCGGACAATGGCTGGCTGCTGTACACGACTTGTTATCTCACTCGGTGGCTTGATGGCGGGCCGGCGGCAGTGATATTACTTAGCCAGAGAAAAAGGCAGCCATTCTCTCTAAGTTCGCCAACAGAAAACGAATTTTTCCCGTAGATATTCCCAGTTAGAAGCGACGGCGATATTTTTTGTTCACTCCAAGATGAATTAATCTCCTCTCGCGCACCGCGCGGTGGGGCATGAGGCATGCCGAGCTTGAGTCACGTGCATTGATGTCTCCGAACCTCTGTTTGGGGCCTGGGCCGCCTTGCCATTTCTGCTTTCGGCGCTCACACATATAATACTCGGCACCGCCGCACGCTCCGCAAGCAGAGAAACTTTCACAATGAAGAATAAGAACAAGCAGACCAAGTTCCCCGTGGTGAGTCTGAGTGCCGCTCGCCGTGACTGGGACTACGCCGCACGTCAAGTTGGCAGCGCAGTGGGAGCCGCCGGCGCAGTAAAACGAAAGAGACGAGACAGACCGCTGATACCCCGCTCAGGCCCGGATAAAGAAGATCATGCAGAAGGACGAGGAGGTCGGCAAGGTCGCGCAGGCGACGCCGATCGTGATATGTGCGTGCAGCGTACGAGTCTGCGCTGCCGTCCCACGCTGATACCTGCCCCGCCCCGCATCCAGCGAAGGCACTCGAGCTGTTCCTCGGGCTCATCATCGACGAGGCGAGCAAGGTCACTAAAGAGCGCGGCTCGAAGAAGGTCGAGGCGTATCACCTGTGCGTATGCGCGCGCTCTCTTCGCGCGTGTTCGTTGCTTAATATTGTTACTTGAAGGAAACACGCAGTGGAGACAACGGAGACGCTTGACTTCCTCAAGGAGCTCGTACAAGCTATCCCCGACCCGTCCGCGGGCGGCACGATCGACTTTGAGGCAGAGAACGCCGAGAACAAGAAGAAGCGCGGCAAGGGGCGGCGCGCTCCCGCAGACCCTAATGCGCCGAAGAGGCGCCGCAAGAAGAAGGGCGAAGAGGAGGCCGGTGACGATGTCCCCATGCCTGGTACTGGGACGAAGAAGGAAGAACCTGACGAAGACGTGGAAATGCAAGACGACCAGGACGAGTACGATGACGATGAGGACGCCCGACCTGCGGCCCGCGGCCCATCGTCGTCCTATCGCCCACGAAGTCCTAGCGATGGCGAGGAGGATGATAAACCTTTCATACCACGAGAATAGTAATGCTGTCTAATGACTTATAGTTGTATGTAATTTAGGAACAATCGGCCTTGCCTTGACCGAAAATGATTTTGTAAATCTCGTATCTGCTGCTAGATCAGCTCCACCTCTCCTCTTGCTACAAGCTGTTCTACAATCGCATATGGCATCAACGATACATGGCCCTTCTTCATCTCCAACGTGGCTCCACTAAGGAATAATAAGTCCTGGGAGGTGAATGTGAGATAAATTGCTCACTCGGGAAGGCGGATTGGAGGGCATTGTTTCAGTGCATGGACGAAGACTGGACGCGAGGTGTCGGGCTCAGTAACTACATATTTTCATGAATTGGAGGTATAATATCAAGCGCTGGCGCACATACCCATCGGAGGGACAAACATTGGGGTGTCGTCGAGATGCGACTGTTTTTCTGGCAGACTCTGTAGGACTTCCAGATAGAAATGCTGGTCTGTTAGTTTAGCATGTCTGTAGAGATATCAGTGAGGGGTTCAGCTTTGGCACTCGGACGGACATGCCTGCTTGCATGATCTCGCTCTGCGGCCGTGAGCCGTGTTTGGATATCGGCGTTGATAGTGATGAACCTCGCGTAGCGTTCAATCTGACACTCCTTGAGCACATCGGTGGAAATCGTAAAGGTGCTGAGTGACCTACCTTGAAAAGACGTGTCCGCACATATGACCGCACGATGAATTTGACTCGCTCGATCTCCGTCTGTACGAGCATGATCCGGATATGTTCCTCCTCAGACGTTGATGGATCGCCGCGAAGTAGCTGCACAGCATCTGACTATCCAGCAAGTACATTCCATGACGACTGAGAATGAGCTCAGTAGTCTATTTGACACGCTCAGCCTCGACCTACCTGACGCCGAAGGTGATCGAGGAGCGCGGCTAAGAGTGCTTCCTGCGCGGGGAGGATGTCTGGTGCGTGCCGCTCGTTCATCCAGTGTCGTGTGAGCTGTTCGAGGGGCGTCTCGACGACATCTTCTTTGAGAAAATCGGGCTCGCGGTTATCTGGCGGT
Source organism: Hypholoma fasciculare (assembly GCA_016801325.1). Taxonomy (NCBI): domain Eukaryota; kingdom Fungi; phylum Basidiomycota; class Agaricomycetes; order Agaricales; family Strophariaceae; genus Hypholoma; species Hypholoma fasciculare. The sequence continues at coordinate 122,678 of JAEKIV010000065.1, forward strand.
GCTGGCGCCATCGGCACATCGTTAAATATGTCGTCAGCGCGTGGAGCCGCAGGCGCACGGTGGCGCGAAGGACCAGCGACGGGGTCTACGCCGTCTGCTTTCATGAGCTCATACTCTCTATCCCAGTCCATTGCAAGATATTTTCCAAGGGCAGATGTGAGTTGAGGAGGGGGAAATGAGATTGGGTGTGAATTGCCAGTTGAAAGGCTAATCTGCGGCAAGTCGCGTTTTGGGCTGCCCTAAACCAATCGCGTGATCTACGCGAACGCTGAAACCTCCCGTTTTTCGGCGGCCACATTCTTGTGCCAAACGTCCATCATCATCTTACAACTCAACGCCTACAGCTCATTATGTTGCATGCTTTTTCCTCTCGGAGCTTACTGAACGGTTTCAGAAGCGGGGTGTAGCCTTCTTTCGACCCTGACCGCTAGGCTGGACACTCGAGAAAAAAATGTTCCTCCTATTACTCTGCTATAAATGCTGTTTGGAACCGAACGAAAATGGCCTTGGCCCCCTTCTTCTCTCATCAGATTATCCTTCTTTCCCGAGATCAGGTACACTTCTAGCATAGTGCTGGGCATCACAGCTCGAACCTCAGAAACGCCTGCTGGTATATGCCATTTGTTGTCCTTCGCGACGCTGAACTCGACCACACGCTCGAATCCGAAGCACAAACTATCCTAAAAGTCATCGGCGCAGCTGTCGGTGCTCTTGTACTCTGCGGTTTGATAACCCTCTGCGCGCGTCCTATTTGGAAATATTTCTTGCGTAAAATGGGGCTGGCTAGACAAGATTCAAATCTGGTCGTAAAAACGGTATTTAAACCAAAAGTGGCCTCGTTATCGCACTCTCATCGCCTTCGTGACTAGACAGGAAGGATAGCTACAAGAGTACTCGCACCTCCTCTTGCAACCATGCCTGCTGCGCTCATCGCTCCACCACGACGCGACCACAAGCCGGCGGAGGACCACCGCCGGCACGGCTTCTTCAACCCGGTGCGGAAATACGCATCGACGCCACGCTACTCCAACATCCACATCTACCGCGGCGCACACGGGCTGCACACACCGCCCCCCGCGAAGCTCGTCACGGCGTACCGCCCGCCGACGATGCCCGCACTCTCTCTGCACACCTTCGCCGCGGCGCACAATGCGGCGTGGATGGATGTGGCTGACGCCATCGTCGGCCGCCACCCGCATGCGCGGCCGCTGCACACCCGCGTCGCTACACGCGCCGAGGTGGACATGATCTCTGGACATGTGCATATCCCATGGGCGTACGGTGCAGACGAGAGGCCACAGCCCGTCCCGGTGAAGGTCCTAAAGCCGCTGATACACTACCCCGCGGTGCCGCCGCAGCCTGGCCTGCTGAAGGACGTCAGCAATGTCGGCGGCAGAGACTTACGCGTCGCGAACAAGCCACCGAGCGGGCAGGCATCCCCCAGAACGAAAAGGGCACACCGCACCCGTGGCAAGGAGAATCTAGCGGCCGCGCTTCCAGTGACCGGTTCGACTGTAAAGGCGCGCTTTTAGGCAGATATGTATACCCATAATCAGAGCAAAACCTTGTTTATTTGTTACTGGTGATATACATGGCAGTTCGGGCAAGGCTCGGGCTATCCATCGACTCTCCTGGGCTGAATCCTTTAAAGTGGGTACCCATCGGCAATTAGTAGACTTGTTGAAGCTAATCAGCGTCTTTATTACTTTCCTCTAGTAATACATTCATTCCAATACCTGTTCCTACCGCATCATATACTGACAGCCTCCCTGTCTTTAAATACCACTCGTTAACAACTATTTTCGGATCGCCTTTTTCATGAGTACAACAGAAGGCAGAAGCACAAAACTGATTTCGGCGCTATATATGGTACGTCATTAGTTCCCACTATATGTAGATGCACGATATCGCGCTATATCGAAACGCTCCAACGATGCCGAAACCTATCCGCCATTGGCTACTATTTCTCCTGGATGCGGTGAAGCCCGCTAACGACCTTCACGAACATAAAGCCTCATAAAGCACGCGCCGGCGTCGATGCCTCATCAACTCGCGGAATGTAATTGGTATTTTTACCCATATCCCTTGTCCGCTCTGCCGTTACACCTGTGCGTATGGCCACCGTCATGGCACACAAGCCGACTGGCTCGGATCTCACAAGATTCTGCGGCTTGTGGAGCGGGTACTTATGATATTATTACTCGCCTCAGTTCCCATCGCAGGCTGTTTTCGTTCCTCGCGCCATTAAGTATTATCTTGACACTGCAGAGCCGTGCCCAGTGCCTGCCGCGCTACCGCGCCATCGATGACGACCTCCACTCAGGGTGGCATAGCTGCTCAGACGCACTTTGAGGTACCGCCGGTCTTCTCGCTGAAGGGCGTGCAGCTTTCGCGTGAGTGCTTCGAAACATGCCCACAGAGCCACTAATAACGCCGCCGCAGAAATCCCACCAGACGCCGTGCTCATGGACGACGCGCAGGCGGTCCTCGCGGCGTCGGTGTCGTGGTTGCCGGCGAAGAACTATGGAGCCGTGAAGACGTTCGTGCCTCATGACTCCAGCGGTGCCGCGTTACACTGGCATTGCGCCGTGAGCGAGTTCCGCGCCAATCAGACGCCGTTTGCGCGCATATGGGACAAGCTCGGTCGGAACCAGGTGCAGCACCAGCAGCGGTCGGTCCTTCACTTTGTTTCGCGCTGGCGCTCGCTGACTCGCACCGCCAGCCACCTATCGGGCCTGATGAAGGTCGCGCGAGTTAGATACATCTCTGAGCTGCAGTCGATCTGGACGACGCTCTTCAGTGCCGTGGCGCCGCTCTCGCCGCGCATCTACACCATATACCAGACGTCGTGGTTAGTCGAGTACTCGCATAGACAGCGCGGGTGCGTGCGTTATCTGATCTGCGCTTATTCGAGTCTGACGGAATGCAGGATCATCGTCACGTTGCCTGTGGACCTGTCCCGGCGCGACATTGAGGATATTTCGGATCTGGAAGAGAGGGGCATACGGGGGCGGTACGTCGCGATTGAACATCTGCAGGAGATAGATGGGGATGTCATCGAGTGGAGGCGGGTGTCGTGCCGGGATCCTGGAGGGATGATCCCGAAATGCTGGGTGCAGCGGCATATGGGACATACGATGGCTAAAGTAGGTGCACTCCACTGCAGTTGAACCTGTTGATATACGTCTCCTTTCAGGAGAATATGGCTTTCATTGAGTGGTTGTCCAAGATTAGAGAGGACGGTGACAGCCGCAATAGCGGAGACGATATGCAGCCTGATACAATATACCCATGACAGTGAGCTGCAATCATCATTGAACATATAACTTATGCTATTAATGCTAGTTTTCATCCTGTGCTGCGCGCGGTAATTCAATATTTTGTTCTCGAAAGACGTAAAGAGTTGGAGTAACTTATTCGTTCTGACCATCCAGTGTTTCCTTGGTATTTGGCGAAAACTGAATACACCATATTTTGCTTATTGAGATTAAGCTTCTGATGTAAAAAATGGTACTCGCCCATATAATCAAACCATTTCCGAAGTTTCATCTCGATCCTTGACTGTCCTCAAAACAAAATCATTACTTTCAACACGTTATCCTCCACACGTTTTCATGTCAAGTCTTCTTGATTTTCTATATAAATAATACATTGGATATCCGGTTGCATTGGAAAACTAGAACTTGCAGTGGTCGTAGTCACAGATCTAACTTGATTTTTTGGGGAGTGAAAACTACCACGCACAGCTCTCAATTGGAGCTGAGAAATACAATCATCCTGATCTTCAGCTCTACACAGAGTCAGTATGATTTTTAAGAGGTGGCGTTGATGATAGACGAGATCATAGGTGCGCATGTTAAGTCTCACCCAGCATTTTTCAGTGCAATGCGATTCAAAAGCCTTGCGCTTAAATTAGCCCTGTGGGGGCATTCAGAAGCGGCTCATCGTTCAATGCAAGGCTGTACACGAAAAATTGCAGCCCAAACATGTAATATCTGTCGGTTCCTAGAGCGTATACGTGAGGCGAAGCAGTCAAGCAGCGTTATTCTCAACGAGCTTTCCGCAGATTATGTATTTGCCCGAAAAATGATCAATCCATCCTTTTGCAAGTATCAGTCTTGTTGTAGGTGAGAATATCGACAGGACAAACCTTTCATGTTATCGCTAGTTCGATTTATCACGCCATCAAGTTCAATACAAAAGGGACATTATGAGAGCTTACAGTTCATCCTGCTTCAGGTCGTCTAATTTATCCAACGGTTGGTCTACGGGCGTCAGCATCTCTAGTAAACGGTATAAGTAAGCCGGACCCTCGTAATCCAATTAAAACGTGCCGAGATCGAACGATTGCTTGGCCATGCCCCGCGAGGCGTCCCGACCTGCAAAATTACCATACATTCCGTCTGCCCCGTGTGAGCAACATGCACACCAAACGAATAGGCGAGGCATACCAGGGCCATAGAAGCTCCTCCCCGCCGTAACGTCGAATACGATCCCATTGATAGCTAGGAGGATGCGCTCGTTGTCTCTGCCGTTGAACGGTTCCAAGGTCTTTGGGGTGTATACTTTGAACAGCACAGCTGGGGGGTGCGCCTTGGGCAACCATGAGTACCCTGCCTTGAATTCGTTCGGAACGGTGGCAGGCTTTGAGATTGGCGGGAAGATTATGCGCTGCACCGCGTAGAGAATATACAAGAAGAGGGCAGTGTTTACTGGCGTTCCAAGGTCCAGAGTCAGCCCCATGTTAGCTAGCAGACGCTGTGCGATGTGGTAGTCTTCGGAGAGTGAGCGCTCGGAGGCCAAGGCTGTGCGTGCCATCGCATGATGTAATATCTTCGCACAGTATGCATCGTTTACAATGTAAGTTGAGATTTAGACATATCGGCCTTATGGTCTAGTAGCATGATTCTTCCTTTGGGCAAGCCTCCTGCTTACGTAATGGAAGAGGTCCTGGGTTCAATTCCCAGTGAGGCCCTTTTTACCTCATATTTTTGAGGCGGTAAAGCTGGAATTATTGTTTACATTAACGGTCGGTTTAACCTGGATCCAGGGACTATTATTTTTGAATTTGAAAGAACGATAATAAAAAACCCAGTATAGTTTAAGTGCATTGCTTTATTTCCGGATTACCAGTCTAGTACTAAGAAGATCTATCATTGGAACTCGAGTAGCCCATAGCTTTAGGTACCTGGATACAGAGTTACAATTGCACTTTCAAAGATCCTGGGTTCAATTCCCAGAGAGGCCCGTCTCTTGCCTGATATGCGACTGTTCAATCGCTGTGTAAGTTTGGTTTCGACTTCTAATCAAACTCGGGGGAAATGGGGCAGTGTTTTCATAAGAAATTGCTATGTAATTCTGTATGAATTATTTGGCAAGAGAAATGGAAGATTGACAAGTTCTGGATCCAACACTGTCATCTCCTGAAGAAACTTTATTCTTGCTGGGAATGGAGGACTATGTAAGGCCTATTTATGCAGACCAATGACTCACCATTGGTGTCCAATACACACCCATAAATATAACCAAATTAAACTCGGGTAAATCAGAGTCATTGAGTATCTTTTCGGGTGTATGTACAATTAAGAGCGGTACGCACGGCCAGAAAAAGATCTCGGATTTTGTTCTTCGATTTGACGACCCGTTTGTGGCATTTTTGAACGTGTTCAACTTTCTTTGGAACTTGGCCTAGAAAGAAGGTTTGCTTGCGATGAACTCAGGTTAAATTCCGCAAAAGCGTCCCTGGCAAATGGAACTTTCATCCAGTGAAAATAGCTTCTTTTTTACTGGACTATTTGATCATATGAATTAACAGGCATATGTGCAGAGTATTTAGCCTTTCAAAAACGGTAAGATTTTTTGCCCTTCCAAGTTCCTACTGGCTCTTTCGAGTTTTCCGATGGGGCATGATTACACTACTCAGCCGCATTTGCAGTGTTATGATTTTGTTGTGATTTCATTGCCATATATTTGTGCGAACTTACGGTAAGTTTATTCTCGAGTGTACAGCCATGAAGCAGCTCGAGGCGGTTATCGTCCGTGGACACTAAGCTATGACTATTTCTAAGTCAGATCTTGTAGGTCCCAGGAGGTCCCGTCGGGAATTGAACCCCTGACACAAATCCGGATCCTGGGTTCAATTCCCCAGCAGGCCCATTTCACGTCGTAAGCAAGCTGCAAGTTGATGACTCTGGCGTTAGTTTCCATTCCACTCTATTCTTGTGAAAATGGGCTAAAGGAATCGTCAACAAAAAAAATTATTCGAGTTTCCAGTGGGACCCTTTTTATTTCATATTTCGAGATGGTAAAGCCTGAACTTTGTTAATAGTACTAACGGTTGACTTTACCTACTTGAGATGAATGACAACGAGAAACCAATTAACCAATCATAGTGCATGAGTGCGTGCTAGGAACCAGTGCTCAACAGCTTTGTATTCGAGGCAGAGCGAGAAATGATAACGCATACATGTTTGTGCTAATAGTAAGAGAAATGAGACGTATGCCGCATACGCATGACGGGATAAGTACTGTTAAATACTACCCCTCCCAGAAGTTGTAAGTCCATGGATTGTCTATATACTTTACCTGACTCACTTCCAGATCATCCCGCATGTGGAATTGTGAGCTGCAGGCCTCGTAGATTACCCCTTTCCCCCCTTCCCACAGTCCACTCGATGCACTGGCTCCCTTGCATATTTTGTAAGTTCATGATCATTTATCCCGCATTCCTCATTTACACATACAAAAGTAGATATTGACCCAAGAACACACTGTCATCAGTGATGATAGAGTTTTCGTTTAGGTTGAATTACGTATAACGTGAAGTGCGCACGGCATCACCTCAGCATGTAGAACAAGGTATGCGTGACGTAGCAATATAAGGCTTCGCAAGGCCGCTTTGCGGACCGCGGCACTCCCCACTACGCTGCCTCACTGTCATTTGCCACTGGCTAATTTATGTCCTAATAATAATACGAAATTTGTCCTCGACCCGGTTTATTCTGTCACAGAACGATTTGAGATTGCAGGCAATGTTTCTTCAGTTAACAGAGATTCAATGCACGGAAATTTCAAATTAGTTCTGGGCTGCCGCTGTTCAATTCATATTTTAAGCAATGAACTAATATTTTGTGCATGGGAATCATGTAAGATGGAGTGAGCTATCTCATCGCATGCTTTTCTGGTCCAAATTCGGAGACGCGCCCCACCGAACTGCCTTACAGTCCCTTCCCGTGCGCCTCGTACACCGCCGCCGTGCGTGCATCAACCGCGAAGGACGCCGCACGCGCGGAAATGAGCGGCCCGACGACGCTTTCAAGAAACTCAGAATATCCCCGTACCGCAAAGAATGGATCCGGTGGAGCAGCGCGGAATCGCGGACGAGCTAGGAATACCATTATCGGCGGTAGCAGCAGTAGAGCACAGTCATCACAAGTCTGTGCGGCGCGTCAGCAGCAATCCGCTCCCTCCGCAGACTTCATTATTGAAACCATGAACTGTTGGAGAGGGGCGATTGGCGTGGAATTGCATCCCTAGTTTCAACGTGACGATTTACCGCGGGGATTTTATTGAGAAAGAAACCAAAATTATTACTGTTATCAACAAACTGATTAGCGTCAGACCTGCAGAATCTTCTGAGGTGAGCAATGGGCACCGCCGCAGCCTCGTGTAGGCATCATTGGCTTGATGCCTCCCCAACACCTCTCTGCAGTGGCGCACCGGTTGGTCTGAAGAACGATGTTCGTGTGAGGCATAGACTTTCAAACGAGGCATCTGGCTGGCTCCATTGTTTCACTTCATCACATTGACCGATCATAAGCCACAGCTTGTAGCCTGAAGCTGAGACTCAATATTATAATTGAACCTCGTCGACATTTGACATTCCTGCATTCTAATTTCTGGATGCGTACATACAAATATTTTGAAACAAGGGCCAAGATACACGTCGTACCAAATCAATGGGAAGCCAGATATTTATTTCGGCGTATTGCTGCGGATCTTGGTGCAACATACCAAACATGCAATAGACAACGTGTTAACGACGACGCAGTCTATAAACTAATGAACCAACTCTAGACCAGCCTTGTTTTAATCGTACTAAGAAGAGGACGTCATGTCCAATAAGCTACGCTGGTCAGCGTGGATTGAACCAGGACACCGGACGGTTGGATGTAGCTCGTCGATCAAACAAACTTCAAAGCTTCATATGCCGACAAGGGTGACAGGGAGCGGTTACGCTCAAGACCCGTCTCAGGGCTTAAATTCATTTATGTGATGTTTCATTCGACACAAAAGGATTACCCAGCCACTATATCGTATCTACAGGCGGTCTTTACTGACTCTCGACAGCTCTCAGTAGCACTGACCACTTCGTTTCGCGTAAATTATCGTAGATGACGCGCAATTTGATAATATCCCAAATTAATTGTCGTACGGTCGGTGTTTGAGAGCCTCTGGCCTATTATAAATTCAATATTAGTTTATTTACTATAGGCAACATTCAATCTATAACACTCGGATAGGCCATAAGGTGATTTTCATTTCTAGTGTAACAGAGTCGCGATTTTTCGTCAATAGATATCCCGATAAACACGAACCCCGAACATGCTTGGTACGTACTGTAATGATCAACGCGGCTGGCTTCCTCGTTCTGTTCGCATGTGGCCCACGGCTTCAGGGTCTACCAAATGTCCTTTATAGCCCCTTCAAGTTAATTATCAGATAGATGCAAGTGTCACTGAGGCAGTAGGCCGTTTTGTTTTCATGCAGACACCGGTGAGCCCATGAAAAGGTCATAATAGTACAGTACACGTTACATATGCACGCCGATGGAACGTTTACCCTAAGCATGTTGAGGTGAAAGTTGTGGCACATCGCCGTCTATTCTGATTGGACATGCAAAGTGTAACGCTCATAGCTGCGTAATGCTTCCACGAACGCATCGGTCAAAATATGGCACGTGTACCTTCAAAAAGCAGCTCCCTACTAGTAGCGAAGAAATTTGGGAAAGTTATGGCGTAACCCACTCCCAACTCTGGAGCTCGTCATCATATGCGGATTCCCTGCACCATTCTCTGCGCTTTCTGGTTGTGAGCACATATTTCGCTGACTTGGAATATCAAAATTATGATCCCGGTGCGTTTTTATTATCATTTGCACCCGTATCAGATAGAATGCTTATATGACGATACGTCTGGCGGCATACCGGGACGCCTCTCATTCAAGATCAAATTTCCATCGCTGCTAGACTTTGGCTAATCCATCTCAAGATAGCGAAGAGACCACATCTGTTACTTTCTATTACTACCATGTACCCATGATCCCGAATTCAGCGGCCAGCCTTAGATCAAGTCGAAATCGCACCGCCTCGTGTCTCCACTCTTGAAACGCGGGATGGAAGCTCTGGTAATTAGGTTTGGCCATGCATTTCAACTCAGTCATTCGCTACAACAAACCGTCGGTCGCATTTTCCAGTTAGGCCAAAGCCACGTTGTAGATCATGGGTGACAGCGCATCGGTTCCATTCCAAGCCACAGGCGTGTAGCTGGACTACAAGCCCGCTCCGTCAACCCTCCGGGAACTTGAGGGAGGTTACGTGCCCTACCCCGATAGGGAGTACAACTGTCCGAGTGACCCGCAGGCGCCAGCAGCCATACCCATACGGCGCCTGAGCTCACTTACGCAACACCTGCACTCGTGCTACACGAACGAGCTCTGGATGGATCGAGCGCTGAACCACCCGACGCTTCCTGAAGGGTACTTACCCCTTTCCCCATTATTACCCGGCGTCGATAGCAGCGCTCACTCAGCCAACCGCTGGCCGCTGTGTCATTCTGGGTAATCGATAATTATCTCGCAGCCAGCGCCGAAGGCCCGCTCAGAGGGGTCGTGTACACGCGCAAGTGTGGACGCCACGCGTTGTCATGCTCTCAGCACCGCACATGCGGCATCCATTGCAGCACAGTGGAGCGTTTCGACAAGTGCCCGCGCCGCTGTTCGGCCATTCAAGTACTCAAGGCTTGCACTCACAGTGATGTCAACGTAGATGTTGTGCGCCGTCCCCATCGTTGGTCCGCCCCTGTCACGACGTGACGACTCACGGTCACCGCCGTTCGGTGTCATGACTCATGTCGCCTCCTTGAGCTCTACGCGGGTACCAAGGATTCCGCATGAGCTCTGTCCCCATGTACCCAAGGATACCACTGTACTGCCCCGCACAACTTTGAATCTGCCTGTTTTTATGATCGTCTTATAGAGTTTAAATTCACATAAGGATTCCATCATCAAACCTGGCGAAATCCATCGAATCGAATTGGAATTGAATCTTCCGCCGTTATCCGACGTAGAGCATAAGACAGAGTTTGTATTATACTACATGAATTGTTTATAATTCTGTTAAACTCGAGTGGTCTTGAGGTGAATATGTGTTCGGCGTTCTTCACATGTAAAATAAGTCTCCTGAAAAATCAAAGCCAGCAAAATTTGAAGGTATGTACGTATATGATAGGATTCATGATGAGATTAGAATGAAATATTCAAATGACAGGATGCAAACCAAATGATGGGCTGTCGTCTTGTATTTGTTTATTGTAGCAGACCCTGTATATTGTACGCTTGCTACAAAAAGTACCGGAATAATTTGAAAATTGCCAAGAATAAGCATATAGTAGGAATATACATAATTGTCAAGTTGCATGATTAGCCTGGTCTTACAGGCTAGGATATAAGCAAAGGAACAAATAGCCTTTCATGCAAAAATGAATTGTAGGGCACCCAATCTCTATCATTTGGTTTCACATCCTATCATCCAGTTTCTAATCTTATTATTTGGAGATCCCATCCTATCATTTGGTCCACTATCTTATCATTGGAGTACTATCCTACTATCGTTTTAATAAATATAAATATAATATAATCCTATGTTATAATTTTCGTCACTCCCCAAAGTAAAACAATTCAAAAGCAATGCAAAAGCGCTAAAATCTACACCTGCTTGGCCCACCTGCCTGGTTCATCATCTCACCGCCCGTCTCATCGTGTGTGCCCACCTATCATTTCCGGGTGAAATTTGGCCGCCGGGACCCGGACCCCACTAAATCTGCGATCGCGCCTATAGGGAGATCCTTCGCAGGACCCCCGACACTAAGTTCCAAGATATAATAGTCTGAGTCACTCGATTAAAAATCTAGACCCCCATTTTACAAGAATATGTCTATTATAAGATCTTATGATGGCCAACTTGAATTGTCTTCCGACTAAGAGTATGACAAATGATTCGAGTAAATTTTCTATTTTCTTCGTAGTAACAATTGAGTAATTCTTGCAAGCGGGCGTTAGATATAATAATCTTCCTGTCCGGCCATACGTCCTATCTTCACGTGGTCCGTATAAGTAATCTCTGACCTGTTTACATGTATTAGCTTTTATCCGAATCATCCAAGAATCATCACTAGGCAGACAAGAAAGAATGTCGGAGTCGGGCTGAGTATTAATTAGTAGGGGTTCTTTCATTTTCCGCCCAAATTGCAATTTTATTGCTCACGTCAACGCAAAAGCACAGCCGCGGAAGGTACCTCGTCATCCAGGGCTCCTGCAAGCGACACAGATTCTGTGACGTAAGGGGTGTGGGCAGGGAACGAAGGAATGCAGCTTGCGTGTGTGTCCCGCGAGTTGTGCAGGGGTGAGCAAATAATACATGTTCCATAATAGCATGAATACCAATATGAGTCATAGAAATTGGTTCGCAAAGGTATGACACGACATCCGTCAAAGGCACTGCAATGAGAAGGCGGGCGTACTATTTGTTGTCATCGATGTTCTAGTTGCAGAGTGAGGTGAGCGAAAGGCTGTACAAAGAAGCCGTGACTCGGATAATATATCAGGTGAACTGTGGATGCCAGAAACTTGAACCAGGCAAATAAACTTAAAAATGAGCATGCCACAAACGTTGATAACTTAAAGCGGTAATTGATATGCAGAACACAAAGGATTGCAAGCCGAATGGGAGCGAGGGGAGACTGTTACCAGTTTCACGCACTAGAGGGGGGCACCGAATAATTAATCTTCACCGATCAGCAAGCGTGCAGCGTGGTGTCAGACTCGAAATCATCGCAGCGAGCCTCAAAGTCGAGGCTGCCATCGGGGACAGACCCACCGCTGCCATTAGGCTTGGATGCGTACATATACAATCGTATCGTTGCTCCTGAGCCCACCTCTACAAGTGCTTGCCAGTATGGCACAAGCCTACCCAGTTCCCTTATCCGAGCCGTACCAGGGGTCAGCCTCGGCTTTCTTTTCTCGTGTAAGTATCTGGTACTCATCATTCTTTCTACTAGGAACAAACCTGCGGGCTTTCCACGACGAGATGTTCCAATGTCAGTGAATATATTCTTATAGTGCTTCTGCTCCTCATAAGAACCATAAATACACAGCTCTAACTCGGTTGAACGACCAATCATAATGTCCAAGTATGTTCAAACTTAGCGTCCCAATCACTGGTAACCAAACAAGATCATAAAAAATAGGTTCAAGCCGCGGGTCTATGCTCTCCTAATTGGGATTAACAAGTATAGAAGCATTTCCAGACGCCTGTACGGTGCTGCTTCCGACGCTCTGGCATTCAGAAAGTGGCTCGAAGAGCATCTTTGCATATCCCCTGATAATATCACCACGCTTTTAGATGAATCCGCAACCCGCAACAATATTTTTAATTCACTGCGTAGCATACAAGGTTCTGGCATCAAGAAAGGCGACCCAGTTCTGATATTTTTTGCAGGATATGGGGGAGAAGTGACATATAACGTCCCATTGGGAAAACGCACATCGCAGTTCATTGTTCCACATGACTATTCAGAAGGGGGGAACGTTCCTGGCATCGCCTACAAGGAAATAGCCTCTATTTTGTCTGACATTGCTGCGATCAGTGGCGACAACATTGTACGCGACCTTATATCAGATCACTTTTCCTTTTACTGATCTTGAACGGATTTTACTATCCGCATTAGACTGTAATCTTTGATTGCTCTCACTCAATGACAGCAGTGCACACCCTTGACGACTCGCAAAATTCCACTCACCGAGGCCGCTCTATGTCCCTTGACCCCAGCATTCACTCGCAAATTTTCGACGAGGACCTTCAGCATGGCAAACCGATTCGGCCGCTTTCTCAATTTAATTTTCTCAGAGCATGCAGCTCAGAAGAATGCGCATTCGAAAGTAGTACGATGGCTGGTGCCCAGGGTAATTTCTCCAAAGCCCTTCTTCGACTCTTTCGCGCAAAACCTCCTTACGAGCTCAAATATTCGGAAATCATATCTCAAATTGCCGAAATCCCCAAGTAAATCATTATCCAATCCACTAATTGAAGCAATACTGATCTCGAATTATAATCTTATTAGCCAAACTCCCCAGGTAGAAGGTCCTATAAAGAGAACCCTCTTCGATGGCAAGGTCGCTGTAGCTCATCGACATGTTTTTAGCGCTACGGCTATATCTCAGACATTCATTTTACACGCTGGCACTATTCATGGCATTACATCTGGTGCGAAATTTTCCATACACGACAGTGGGGACATTTTGATCCAAGCCCCGTTGGGGACATTTTGCGTGGAATCCCCCGAGGCCTTCAAGTTCGAAACCAATCTTGCTACCGCTGGAAACTTGCACCTAGACCCTAATCTGGAGGGCACTTTCTATGCAATACAAACAGAAGCTGATCCCAAGACCGTTTTACAATGCTTCTTGCCAGAGAGTCTTCCGTGTCGGAACGACCTGCTTTTGCGCGTGCAAAGCAACCTGTTCGATCTGCACGAAACTCATCTAATCAGCTTTATAGACGACCCCAATAAAGCTTTCATTGAAATCGAATTCAAGAACGAACAGGCTGGTTTCCGGCTTCGAGATATGCAACTGCTGCAATATGGCCCATCTCACCTTCCCCATCAAGTGGCGCCCACAGTCGAAAATATACTCTCTGTCCTAAATGATGCAGCGAAATACTATTCGAAACGCAATCGGACAAATATTGACCTTGACATTAGCCATGGTGTAGAAATGGAATTCTGGAGGGTAGACAAGGGTCGTTTCACAGGCCAGAACCTCGTTCAAAACAACGAAGTCAGAATTTCTATCAACGAACACAATGTTTATGGCCTCCGGATAACCAACAAAAGCTCTCGGGATCTGTATCCTTACCTTTTCTATTTCGATAGCAGCGATCTTAGCGTCGGTGAGTCGCATATATTCCTCGCTAGTCATTATCTAATACTTCTTATTGGACCAGATCAAGTATATCCCAGGAAAGCGCATCCCAATCTGCCCCTTTCGAAAACTGAGGTTTTATCAATTGGCTGTGGAGGACAAGGAGGCCCTGGCCTGTCGTACTTTTTACGTGCTAATCAGAAACTTGAAGTCGGGTTTCTCAAGCTTTTTCTATCAACAAAGCCTATCGAAAAACTCTCTGAAATCCCGCAGCCGTCTACCTTTGACTCCGATCTTTCAGGTTCCGTTTCTGACTCGGATTCATGGGCAACCATCCTCCTTCCCGTGATACAACAATGTTCTGATTTTCCCATCAACTCCGACGTCCAGGCACAAACATCGTGCAGATCCCCGACCAACACCTACGAGGATACTCTTCCTTCTAACGGCCTCAATTCCAGATAGACAATATTTATTCGATGACCTGGGGTCTGTCTTGTGGCAAATCTCCTGTGCCCCTCATTGTGATTTATTCTTGACATGATCTTTCTTGTGATTCAAGTATTTTCAGCGCCATTTTTTCCCAATACCCTCAAAACTGCTTTTGATTTAAGTATCTATCCGTAGTATCCGACTTCGATAATATAAGTAGCATACGGTTTGATTTATACTGTATTCATTTACACATTTGATTATTTGTGCACTCGTTCAGCATGTAAAGTAGATCATCCTATGAAGCCGACGTTTTCAGGTTACTTCGAAGTGATATTGGTCTTCCTGAAACAACGAAGTCAATTAAAAAAGTCGAAACATATCAGCTTCCTGGGGTAAGGAAAGCTTCGGGAATTGAGTGGGCACGGGCCCATCAGTTTGCACTAGGTATTTCTGGTTTTTTGACTTTACGAAATTGCCAAATAATCCAAATGTACCACTATTTATATATATCCAAGAAGTATGTTCCACCTGCAACGTGCGATCTCACTACGGTCAAGAAAAGTCCATGAAAAGGAAAAATAAAATCGCCCGCTAATTTGTTCAACCCCCAGTGTGTTTGCCAGTCTGAGAATACGAGGACTGTGCAACTGATGGGAACTATAAAGAGCGCCCATAAGCGGAATGAACGGTGCCATCTCGGGAGAGGGTGATTCGGGAATCGGAGGCGGACTGACGTTGTTGAAGGTGGACAGGGATACGCTCAATTTTTGAAAAAGATCACATTAGGGTTGGGGTTGGGTTTTTGACTCGAGTTTGGCACAGATACAAGAAAATCGGAGTCAAACTCAACCCCCAGCTTAAGCTCACTCTTTCACTAGGCTTGACCGGACAAGTTCTAAGCTTCAAGTCCGACCGGAGCGCCACTTGAAGACACCTTAAATTCAAGCACAGCGAAGTTACGACCGGTCAAGTACAGGCTATCGGAGCGTCTGACCATGTAGCTTATGTACATATTAGGCCGGTGGCCGAACCCTTCGAAAGAGGATACGACGAGGTTTACAAGCTGATATCATGCGAGCTCGATCGCGCACGTCGATAGTTTCTGTATAGAGGATCGGCCTGGATCGGGTCTCGATCCTGCAGTATTTATCGATATCAGTCATTCACAACTCAGATGGACCGACCCCTCTACGAGGATTCTCGAGAGGCTTGCGCGTGGTTAAGAAAGTGACGCAGAAATATAGATGCTTCTCCGTGAGAAAATATTACGACAAGTCATCTGCATCAGTACTCAGTAGTGATTTGGCAGTTCTGATAAGTATCATCATAAACCTCACCTTCTATTACTGAAGCCTACTCTAACAGTCTAACTATCCAGTAAGCTGTCTCGACACGGGAATAATGGATGAATCAAAAATCAGAGCAAATTTTCTTGAACTATTGAAAGCTCGGCGTTTTACGTGCGTAGATCATGATGATATCCAGCCGATAAAACTTAGGTTCAATCGGTACCATTCACGTCTGTAGAACATTCAGCGGGGAGCTCCGCATACCTCTTTTCGCGCTCATCATCGGTATCGACAGTTACCCATACCACCGGCTTCGAGGTGCTGTAGCAGATGCCGATGCCGTTTCTACCTTCTTGATATCACAACTTGGCGTCCCGCACCAGCATATCACAAATCTGCGAGACAACGATGCTGTACGAACGCGGATCATTTTTGAGCTCGAGTCACTTGCCAAAAGGAAGGATATTCCAAGGGATGCCGCTATCTTGATTTATTACGCTGGGCATGGAACTACTATGGACATCCCTACGGAATGGGCGGGCTATGAGACAGTCAACAATAAAATCGAAGCAATATGCCCCTTCGATACACTACAGCGGGATACCATAACCGGTGAAGTCACACCAGGAATTCCCGATCGCGTCCTCAATTGTCTAGTGCACGAAATATCGGAGGCACATGGGAATAACATTGTGAGTTGTTTTTTCTCTCTTTCAACTTTTGCACTCAATTAATTATCCGAGTCAAGGTTGTCGTATATGACTGCTGTCACTCCGGAGGCATGAACCGCGATTTCCATGCGCCTGATTCCACAATGGTGACTCGCGCGATGGCCATGGACAGTGGCCACATCGGCAATGCACCCCCTCTACTTTCGAATATGGACTATGCGATTCTGCACCGCAGCAAAGCATTGGCTATCAATGAACCTTCTGATAGCCGCATGTCAGCGTATGTACACATCGCTGCAGTATCGCGGGAGCATGTAGCACAAGAATTAACTCCGGACCCGCAAGAAACGTTGACTGGTGGTATTTTTACAACTTTCTTGCTTGACGTTCTAAAAAGCAGTCCGTCTGTGGTCGAAAAACTCAGCTACAAGTCCTTAATTGACAGAGTTTGCGAGAGGTATGTCAGAACTGACATATCGCACATCAAAGTGCATGACATGATGTTTGTAAACTTATTGGTGAATTTCTCCTTCAGGATGCAAGAGCGCTTAGGCCACCATTCATTTGTCGAACGACGACCTCAATGCGAGGGTCTGTATATACATCGACGAATTTTCTCTGTTGACATTCAAGATCGTCTAATTACTGGAACATGCATAACGGATGGGTCTGTCAGAGTGATGACGATCGATGCTGGAGCTCTCCATGGTGTCGTCCCGGATTCACAATTTGCCATCTTCTTTGACAACTTCGGCGAAGTGGGCGACGCATTGATCACTGTCAGTGTCCAGCCAGACGGTATAACACCCAACACAACCCTTCTCTGTTATCCCTCTGGTGCCGAAGTTCCTCCGACGTTCTTCGCAAAGCGGATACCTTCTGAGAGCGTGATAGTCCTTATGGAGGACGTTCGCCTCATCTCCACGATCACAGCCAACAATGCTCAAGACCTGCTCGGCATCGATTTGAAGCATGATCCAAAACATTGCCACGACCTCCGTGTAGCTATAGAAACTGACCAGATTGTGTTCTACTGGGGGCAAGAAAATTTTTTCACAAAACAACTAGGCCCTCGCATACCCGGTACCCTCCCACTTACGAGAAAAGACGATCAACTCCTACCAGTTATTCGTAGTTTTGCGGCATTTCATCACCATCTTATGCGAGTAGGAGATATTAACGAAGAAGAGTTAGAACAAGAACTCAGGGTCGACTTGAAGAGGATTGTCGGGGGCCTAAGGAAATTCACCACAGGAGACAACCTTTTAGGAGAGACTAAATATATTCCTATCGGGCCAAATGGTCACTCTGAACCTCTATGTTTGACTATCCACCACCGTTTACGAGTAATGCCCGAGGAGTTCGAGTCGGGCGGTGCAGAACTGTACATCTATGTGTTCTATTTTTCTTCCGATCTTGGGATTCGTGAGTGTCTGTCGAAGCGTAGATAACGGCTTATTGACCATTCACCTTACTGTAGGACCGGTGTTTGTTCCAGGTCATGGCAGTAATCGGGCGAAATTGGCTAATCCAAGCGTAAAATTCAATGGCAAGTTATCAATCGGATATGGTGACGGGGGGAAACCACTCCGTTTCGTTTTACCCGAAAGCAGCGCCATGGACCTGGGCTATTTGAAGATATTTGCCACTACGGTCCCCGTGGATTTTTATCCTCTCATACAAGAATCACCGTTCACAAAACGCGAAAACGAAATTGGCTCCCAAAGTAGAGCACTAGATATTGAAAGTCGTGGCCTGAAGAAATCTAGTGTGCTACCACTTCATGCTCTCAGTCCATCAGGCCTGGGAGCGCTTACGAAGGGACGAGCCCTAGATGAAGGTGCGACGGGTGCAGAAACAGTCTCGCACGTTGGCTGGGCTACCTTAAAATATGCTGTACTTCAGAAACGTACCATTGCTCACTAGCACAGTTTTCACATCGAACTTGACGGGAAATGCGACGAAAGGTGTATGGATCAGTTACCAAAGAATCGTGGAAGAGGTTGTAGCAAACTTGTACAAGTAAAAGCACTTATACAGGTAACAACAAGAGCGACGAATTCAAATTGTTCTATGCGAATTCTCTCAAAAAAAATTTCCAAGGACAATCTCCGATTCGCTCTCGGACTTCGAGCACGAATCGTGCAACGTGGTGGGCGCAAAGCCGGACATGCAGCGGTGAACCACGCACTGGCCGCGTATGCAAGAGACATCAGCGACGCCCAGGATGGAAGAGCAATCTACGCCGGCTGCGTAATGGCCAGGGAAGACTGGGATCATGCATCCACCACCTTTTTATACTTCAGTACAAAGATCATGTATAGTGCGGTGATCAAATACGTACAGCTCTCTAGGTCCGTTTGGGTGTCAACACACTCCATAGTACCTCCGCCACGGCCGGGTATCGGACAGGAGGTTTTCCCTACGTCACATTGAAGGTCTCGCCTATAATATGGGCGGCCACTGGCACAACCTTTGAACAACCCGCACTTGCCGTTGCAGACGCTGTATGGCTTGTTGCATACACACTGAGTTGGACGACCGTATGGGAAGGGCGTAAATCTATGCAGGAATGTGTATTAGAAGAGCGCGAAATTTTGTATCGAAGATAACCAACCCGTCGCTGCAAGTGAAGCTGCATGGGTACCCGCGCACGCAAGACGGAACAGAGTGAGCTGGATAGTGGCAAGTTTGCTTATCACAAGAGTTGAACTACCAGAAAAGTGATCAGATATGACGCCTTGCTGCCTCGAGGGCGAACGGGTAGGACAGCGTACCAAGTCATTGATAGCTACTGAAACGGGATTTCTTCCTGAACCAGCCACCGCTGCGCTGGTAATTGCTGTGCTTCCAACATAACCGGAGAGATGTGACTTGCAAATGCAATCATCTGAGATGGTTTACCAATAAAAATACAGTGAGAACAGCAATAAATTGACCCACCAATGTTCCCGTATTCAACCTGCTTGTAGGGAGGTCTTAAACCAGGAAGCCTAAGGACCCCATTTATCTCCCCGCAAATATCTGAGGACTGCGCCGCCACGAGCAGGAAAAGCGAAGACGCAGCCAAGGTGAATTTCCAGAATACAGGACCCATCTTTCCGGAGGAGATATTTCAGAACAGAAGATCCATGCTTTATATACATGAATCTTGAGCCACCACTACATGAAACTTGATGCAACTAATATGACCAGTAAGGCGATATTTGACCAGAGGGAGACTGAGCGGAACATTGTTGATAGATCGAGAAAAGAGCCACGATCTGACGGTATCCAATGAGATCGTCGCGGTAGGTACAAGGTCCACTTGTACCGGATCGCTAGATAACGGCCATGTCGCTGAGTAAAAAGAACCTAAAATCGCAGAGACGTAGAAGGTGGTACTGCCTGCAGAAGGTGATATTACTCAAAAGCAGAAATAGTTTGGGGAACACTTTGTAGGATATGATCAATACGTGACGGCGTCCTCGAGATCAGATGAAAGATGTTCTTTGTTCCCAAATGCACATACGCCTAGTTGCATCACCAAGTGGGCAGGCGCTAGACGCTGACGCGGTGACGCCGCACCGCTGGCTCTTCGGATCGATTTTCTAATGTCACCGTGCACCTAGCCTAGCAACTGTGGATGTAGATCGCGTCAGCGCTCAGTCATCGCCGTCTTAGTGACTTGCCTGCAGATGATTTGTCGACATTTCCGGTGCGGTTCATCCGTTATTCCCTGAATATGAATGAAAAAAGCATCTGACTACGCCGTGGAGGCTACTCGGCTTGATAGCAACGGTTCATATTCTTC
>JAEKIV010000066.1:0-91660 GCA_016801325.1 Hypholoma fasciculare
GCGGCAATAATTATATCAATGAAATTCTTCAAACTGAAACAAGTATGTGCGGATAATAAATGTGCAAACGGGCACCCATAGTTGTAGTGACTCCGACCGCGTTTATCGGGAATCATTCGACTTCTGGAAGCCGTAGTAATTTTTTTCAAAAAACAAAAAAAAGTTGCACCGGAGCTCAGACACATACTATACCGAAACTCTAACTTGTCCGCCCATCACAGAGCCAACATTCGATAATCACTCACTTTTCTCCATAGATGAGTGACGAAAAAAAAGACGACTGAAAATAAATCTTCGTTTTTTCGACGAGTAGTAACAATTGAGACCGGATTTGGGGAGATTCGGCGCGCTGGATACTGCTGCGTGCGTCTGCCGTATTTGACGCGCGAGGTGTCTGCCCGTTTGCCGGCGACGTTTCGTTAAATACTAGTTACGGAGCACTAAGTAGCATGTTTATGTCCTAGTACATATTAAATCCGCAAAGTCATGTATTATATTACGCAGCGCATCCTTATATTAAGTAAACAGCGGCGTACGTGAGACGCACGCCCTAACCCACACGCGCGCCATCCAGCGCTTTCTTCAACCTGTGCAAATGCCATTTATCCTGGTATGACATAACTCAGGGTACGCATGACAGCAGAAATTCAGTCATTTTTTGAAGTGGAAACGCAAGAATAGAAGAGGAGATGGCGCTATAGTGCCTGCTTGGATGCCGTAGCATCTAGGCTAGACTCTCCTACTCAGGTCGGGACTCACCCGTATCGTAATGAGCTACAAATTTGAAATGAGCAAAAGCGGCGCACTACATGTTTCAGCGTTAAGTCGCGCCACTGGCACGCTTAGAGTGCGGGCTGCCCATCAAGTGTCGGGCAAAGCTTGGTCCGTCCAGAGGCGTCAACCTCCTAGCGCCATATGTTTGCATATTACATATATTCCAATATATTTAATATACTTGAAATTATGATACCGCCCAAATACCGCCCTGTTAATGGGGGAGCGTGCACGACCGAATTAAGGTGTACCTATATATATTGAAACTGATTGAACATCGTGTACGTACAGTATGGCAGCCGATGCCGTGAGTTTGTGTAATTCAGACGTCGCATGGCACATTTAAGCGCCCGTATGATAACCGGTTGATCATATTGCCGCGCAGTAGGAAAAACGGAAATGTCGAGCTAAGCATGGCTGCCGCGCGTCTCGTATACTCACCGTGGTGAGAGGCTGGGGCTGGGATTGCTAATATCGATCTCTCTGTACTGCATTTTGGGCATGTGTAGAATGAAGGCCGCCGAAACACACATGCACCAACAGGTGTTACGTATCTCTCCAGAATCTGATTAACATTGACAGATGTCAGATGGGGGACATGTCGCTGAGTTGCCACAGGTGGATCGGGGGGAATAGCAAAAAAGGCCAAACCTCGTAACAGTACAATAGTCTTTAAGCTGCACAAATGGCTTGAATGGAACGGTGACTGTGTTGACCAAGGAATGTTTAGAGGCTGACGCGAGTCAGTTAGGTTTATTTCTCGTATATTGTACCATCACGAGCAGGGTCTAGGACACTATCCTTGAGGTAATTGTGGGAAAGCGCTCATAATGCGTGGAATAAAAAGAACAACGCGAACCCAAAGTAGACAATGGGCGAGTCATGTATCAAGGACGGGAGTAATATGAGGCGAGCGACATCCTCGTGTTCTCCGGAAAAGATGAGGTTGCCACTCCCTGCCACTCCCTGCCAGTGCGTTCACTAATAAAGCTATTTAGATTGTTCACCCCCATCATCATAATTGTCTTTACGCCCACCACGTCATTTTCTATCCCAACGACGCTCCAACAACGTTCTTCATCTGTGCCATACTATCGCTATACTCTACTCAGCACGAAAAATGTACCGCCAGGCGACCCAAACTGCTGGTGATCCTTATTCTGATTTACGTTCGTCTGTTGTTCATCGTCAAACCTCTCCGAAACTCAATCTGCCTTCTATACCTAGAAAATACTTGCCTGAGGATATCAGGAAAACTGTGCTCACCAATAATTCGATTGAAACTTTTGGCATTCCTATTTACAATGCTCCTGCATGCGGCGAAGTGGCCTTCTTGGGCACCATGGGCACAATCAGTCAAGGCTATAATTTCAATACAGCAGAGAATGACAGTCAGTTCCGTCTACATTCTGGTTATTGGAAGGTAGCTTATCGTTCATACTACACAGGACGACTGCCAGTGTATACAACTCCGAGACGCTTCCCATTTTCTGGCGTTTTGCGGGGTGCTTCAAACCTGGTAGATCGGCCATCGTCCCCGTGGTCATCATGGCCGAGTCACTCCAACGCTTCACCAGCAAGCACATCCCTTCCTGATATGACTAGGATATCACCTCCCCAAAACTATCCGTTGCCCTCCTGTAAGGACCAGTCTTTTGTGATCCTGGCACCCCAACCTACTCCATTCTACAAAAGAGCCACGTATATTCCAAATGCATATCCAATCATGTCACTCGACAACTCTAGCTTGGGATTTCCTTCGACCCTGCCCCTGCTCCCAGGAGCAACATATAGCACCTCCAACGAAGTTTCACCATACATAACTTCCCGGTGTATTTTTGACCGGCCAAAGAGATTGCACCCTACAGAAATTGAGCCAATGTCAAGCATCAACACCCTGTCCAGTGATAATAGTCCGCAGAGTGAATGGCGAAACACATCAAGTACAAGTGCCCTCGAGAACGCATTGGGAAGCTTCAAGTTTGGTTTTGGGAAGCAAGTCAATGATGGGACACCCGTAAATCTAGGTATTCAGGCAGTCACTGATTGCCTTCAACAAAGAACTAATCAATGTTTCAGCAGTCAAGCACGCCAGCCAGGGTGATGCGGCTACAGTTGCTTTCCCAGTCGTTAGACAAGTTGAAGAATCACAGAGTGAACAGAATCAAGGCAAGCTAGATTCATTCGCGAAGACAAGTTCACTGAATTATGTTTTTAGGGGATTCTCGAGCGACTGTCTTCGAGCAGTCCGCCTGGAACATCGACTCCTTCTACGAAGAGGGAGTTGATCCTAAAATAAATAAATTGGGCAATGTCACCGGAGGTGGAACCTCCACAAGCTCCGGCGAACCCGCCGTGATGCTAAACACCAAGCAGGCCGAGCATGACCAAAGGTATTTAATAGGCAACTCTCTCCTGGCAGAATGAAAAGCTGATCGTGCCGGACGACTACCAGTAGCAGACTTTCGAATCCTGCTGCGAGAGCGCCAGCCGCAAGGAAGCGTAAAGCAGTGCACGCACCATTACGTCCTTCCGGGCTGAAGAGAGGTACGTCACGTCGAATGCCTGCGATTCCGAGCCAGCTCATCGTCCAACCTGTCGCGCAGCGCGCTTGGATCCATCGTCACAATCTACAGGCGATCTTAAGCTTTGTCTTACATACCTGGAGAAGAACCAGAAGACTGCACCGCCTGTGATTCGGGGCAGTTCCTTCAGACAGCAGTAAGTGATTCCGATAACTTTCTACTCACACAATTTATTGACCTGTCGCCTTGCGTTGGTCAGGAAGGCCAAATCACATGTGCAGATTGAATATCCTTCGTTGGGAGGCGAAAACGCAGAGAATGGGAAGATGAAGATGGTAAATGGGCAATTGGTGACGGTGCCGGTAAGAGTTTTTATCGATGGAACCAGGGCGGATGGAAAATTAACTCACGACGACGGTGGCAGGTCCGGAAGGTCCGGAAGATCAAGCACGTCATGTGACCAGTGTCAAATGGAGCTCCGATAGAACTCCGTCGTCGCCGAACTCCCGGCCCTACTTTTATTTATTCAACAGTTCAGCCATTTGCGTCTGTAAGTATCCAAATAGTATCGCTATTTCACGGTCTTACATGATAAAATATAATTCCCCTGCACGTATAAATCTGATTAACCTGAGATTCCAAATTTTTTCAACCCGTTTTATCTCAATTTTATCTTCGTATTACTATTTGCTTCGTGTTATAGAAGTGTCATGAGCCGTGGTAGCTGCCGACTGCCAGTGAAATGGATTCACAAACATGGAAAAAGTGAAATCGATATATTTTTGGACGAGCTTGACGGAGCATAAAGTATCAAGAACGACGCAGATCTTGAGAACGTCTTAGAAGAAGACGAATAGCTATCGCGGCGACTCGGAGTCGCCTCGTTAGAATATAAGAGATAATCACTTCGAACATACTGCATGGGTCCCTCGACAGTCATGGTGGAAATAGACATAGTGAATTTCAGTCCGATCCTACCTGGCATTTCCAGTATCATTATTACGACGTGGTAGCGCCCCGAGAAGCCGCAAGAAGGGCGAGGACCCCCGTCGTGAGCAATTATGTCGTCCGCCCCTGCACAGAAACGATGAACCTGTCCCCGTGTGGGTGTGGACAGCCAATCGAGCATGATCAGCATCAAACTGCAATCTTTTATGCATCAGTAAGTCAACGACGCGACACACGTCGATCCAGGTATCTGGCCAGCTGCGTATTCCCTTCAAACAAATAAGTAATCAATGCTTGGCACTCAAGCATGTCGACCAGGATGTTGCGGTAGTTGCTGTCCCATATTGTCAGATAATTCGGAATCATAGACTAAACGGAATCAAAGCAAGTTAAATCCACTCGCAGGAATAAATCCATGAATGAGGTTTCCCTAGATTTTCGAGGGGGTGTTTTTGAGTAGTCCGTGGGATACATCGGCTCCTTCTACGAAGAGGGAGTTCCAGACAAGAAATTAAGGCGTATTAACCACGTCGACGGAGTTGGAACCTCCACAAGCTCCGGCGATGCCGCCGTGATGCTGAGCACCTAGCAGGCTGAACACGGCCAAAGGCAATTTTTGAGGAACTCCCTGCTGGTAGAAAGGCGGACTGAATATGATCGGAAAAAGGTTCGGGGGCCTGAAACGAGGGCGGCGGTTCCAAGGAGGGATAGAAAGCGTAAAGTGGTGAACGCACCGTTGCCACCGCTCATGTCAAATAAAGGTACGCCACATCAGATGCCTGCGACCGCGGTGCCGTCCGACCAGTGATACAGCGCGCCCGGGTCCATCATTACACCCTGCAGTGTATTCCAGTGATCTAATATACCAGAGGACGACCTGTGAGTCATCAGGATACTTCCTTCAACTAAAAGTAAGTGATACAGATGACTGATGACGGTTTCACTGACAGTCGACTTACACTGGCTAAGAAAATGAAGGCGTATGTACTAGGATACTTTCCAGGAGACCAAACTTCAAGCTTCACGCAGAAACTAAAGGAAAGAGAGTGACTCGGATGAAGACGAAAATAAATGAAGGGCCAAAACACGACACGACCCTGTCACATCATGTGAACTTTGTGACGAGTACTCAATTAGGCGCAATTGTCACTTTACGCCCAACTTGCGCACAACCAACCACCACTCTCGAACAACCACGGCCTGGCACAATCTCTACATATATTTGAATCATTATCTTGGACAGGAATAATACCTTTGAAATGGCACGCGATGCACTGCCGCTCACCCCCCGTCGGTCACAGCGTTTCCAACCAACAGCTACGCCCTCTGCGACCAAACACGACAACATCCTAGAGTGCGGGTGGTCAGGCAATCCTATATACGTCCGACAGGCAAAGCGAGATCTCGATCTACTTCCGGATGAGCTTGACAGTGCAGAAAACGACGAAGACGAGGAGGAACTCGAGACCGTGTTCTACGACGAGTTCAGGTTGAAGAAGAAGACGACCAGCTACCGTGGTTCGACGCGCATGAAGATAGCCAAGGCTGAGCTGCAAACATACCGCGTGGGGTCGACAGTCATGGTGGAAACGGATATCATGGATCTGCGTAAGCGGCCACCCAGCATTGGTGTCATTGTTGCGATGTGGCAGCTCCGAACGAAGGGCGAGGACGTGGTGGACGACCCAGCGAAGATGCGCATTCGCATTCACTGGTTTCTCAGACCGAGTGAAATGGCAGCTGTCAGAGCGAACCGCCAGAGCGAAGAGGTGCGCTCACTCTGCAAGTTTATTTGGATTGCACTGACAAAAACGTGTAGAATGAAGTGTATTACTCGCTTTCTGCAAAGGCAATTGTCACTCCCACCACGATCCTTTCGCGATGCGCAGTTTCTGGAATACGTGGAAATAACACCAAGAAAAAACCTGCGCCAGGGTATACCTACATTCCTAAAATTCTAGCCCAACCACCCACCACTCCGTCCAAGGGCAAGAGTCGCCCAAGCTCCCCACTGAAAAAGAGCACACGCTTCTCGCCCGACAGTGACGACGACGCCGAAAGTACGAACGGGGACGAGATAGGCAACGATCCAGACCGTAATTTCTACTGTCGGCTCGCTGTCGATCCCCGTCGTGGCGTGTTCTACGACCTCAACTGGGAACGTCACCGTGCCGAATCTTTGCAGAGGTCCAGACCGCCTTCCAGCGATGGCGCGTCAAGCTCTAAGACGGACGATTCTCTTCCCTGGAGCGAAGGCGCAGGCTGGGATGTCGTCGAAAAGCGATCGTCGCACGGAAAAGAAAAGAAGAAAGAGAAGCCGGTCGTTGCAGATGAGATATCTGAATCGGAGCTGGACGACTCAGACGAACACCACGGGTCTGAAGATGGCTCGGAAGACGACGACGATATGGAGGCTGATGACAGCGAGGAATCGGGTGGGGAAGGCGAAGATAGCCCCGATGATTACGATGATGAGCCTCGCACGCCATCGCGCAAGAGGGGGCGTGGGCAACTCAAGACGCCCCGCAAGCGGGCCAAGACCGTCGTCCAACCCACGCCACATTCGAAAGCAGCGCTAGCTCACCGCAAGCGGAAAAGGCGCAATGAGGCAGAACCCGTGTCTCCACGGAAGCGAAAGGCGGCTACATTTGCGATACGCTTCCCCGAGCAGTCGCTGACCTTTCAGGCGAGCATGGCGCATCTGCCGCGCGACCCGTGGCTTCGGGCGATGCACGCGCTGCATGTTGGCAGTCGACCTGATGTGCTGCCCTGTCGAGAAGAGGAATACGCGCGGGTGCTGAGGTGTGTTGGTGAGTTGCTGGAGGAAGGGAGTGGTGGTTGTGTTTGTGAGCATGTTTTCCGCAATTCCTAGGTATCGTGCTGATTTTGATATTTAAGATATATCTGGTGTCCCCGGAACCGGAAAGACCGCCACAGTACATGCAGTCGTGAAGGAACTGAAGCGTATGGCGCAGAACAGCGTACGACCCTCCCCCTCTCTGTTCGAGAAAGATTTATACTTACCCGTGTCATAGGAAACTAACCCTTTCACCTACGTGGAAATTAACGGCCTCAAAATTCCCGAACCAGCAGCAGCGTACAGTCTTCTGTGGGAGGGAATTTCGGGTCACGATGTAGCCAAAGAAGGACATCTGCGCATGAGCTCGAAGGAGAGTTTGAAGGCTCTCATGCGGTATTTCACTACAGGAAACAGAGGCCCGGGTGGTCATGCATGGTTCGTCCCACCAACATACATATGTATGCTTTGTACTTACGAAACCGCAGCGTCGTACTCATGGATGAGCTTGACCAACTAGTGACGGCGAAGCAAGACGTCGTGTACAACTTCTTCAACTGGCCGACCCTCGTCGGGAGCAAGCTTGTCGTGCTTGCTGTCGCGAATACGATGGATCTTCCTGAGCGTGTGATGACTGGGCGGGTACGCAGCCGCCTGGGCATGATCCGCATTAACTTCCAGCCGTATACACGGGAGCAGCTTGTGCAAATCGTCGAGGCGCGGCTGCGCAGCGCGGTGGAAAGCCTCGAGGAGGGTGAGCGCGCGGAGAAGGATATCATTGGCGCGGATGCCATCAAGCTTGCGGCAATGACTGTCAGTAGGATCACGGGCGACGCACGGCGGGTACTGGACATCTGCAGGTGAGATATTCCCATTGCTGCGGTGTATTGCGACTTATAATTGCTCAGACGCGCTGTCGAACTCGTGAAAGAGGCCAAGGGTACTGTCAAGGCGCCGCACATCAAAGAAGTCGTGCAGGTCATGCAGAACACGCCGACAGCGGCATATCTCCGTGAACTGAGCTTCCACGAACGAGTGATGCTCACGTCACTCGTCAAGTGCATGAAGCGCGATGGCGTTAATGAAATCAGCTGGGGAGATGTAAGGCGCAATAGTGTCCTCAATTGCGTTATACTTACGGCTGAATTTAGGTTCAATACCAACACTTGATCTACCTGGACTCCCTGGCGTCTGACATTGATTCGAGGCGGAAGCCGACTCCTGCAGAGCTTACGATGATCCTGGACTCTCTCGAAGCCTCGCGCGCGGTCCACGTCGAATACGGAGTAGCTGTGACGCGCAAGCACCCGCGAGAAAAGAAAGTCATGCTGAATATTGAGCAAGGCGATGTGGAAAAGGTGCTTGGCGACGTCGGCGGTGATGCTTGGAGGAATGTTTTGGGTAATTAATTTTGCTTTGATACCTGTCTCGCATGTGCGTGTATTATAATGTTGTATGTTCTAGGGAAAGTGTCGTGGAGTGCGGATCTACTTCACATTTATGGACCTTGCCCCGCACGGGCGCCTAATACTCTGGTCCCGCACATCGGCGAATATGTTCGGAAAAGCGCCGTTATGATTCATTCAAAACTTGAAGCACTTCTTTTTCCTGGAAACCTTTGCATACGCATGCGTTTGGATCAGATGAACACTGAGCACGACATCCAGCGCTATTAGCTTTTCGGAGCTTAAAGTGCTGTGTTAACCTTCCCACAGCAGAACGAAGAGCTCCTCTGTCGACATGCTTCTTTGATGGTCCTCACCAGCCGCCAAGTAACATTCCATCTCGGATCTAATGCCCCACACAGTGGCACGTACCCCGCATCTTACTGGAGACTTGGTTTAATTATGTACAAGAAATCGCCCGAGGGCAGCGGTCAGACCGGCAGGAACTTCTAATTCCCGATTTTCCCCCAATAATTCTGACTACATTCATTTATACTCGAACATTAGCCCCATGTCCACGCGGCATTCCGAACGTCACCATCCTGGTTAAATAGTTCACGGCCAGCACTTCTCATCTTCCTGCCCAACCTGCCACGGATCGCGACATGCCATCCATCGTACAACTCGAAAGACCTGCACAGCGCCCAAGCCCAGTCTTGCCATGGGAAATCACCGACATCATCATCGATCACCTCCACCACGACGTGCGCGCGCTGGGCGTATGCGGCGCTGTGTGCACGGAATGGCTCGCTCGTAGCCGATTCCACCTGTTCTCAACGGTGCAGCTATGGCCGTGGCGAATACGCGAGTTCGCGCGGATCGCAGACGGAACGAAATGCACGTTTTGCGGCTACATCAGCCGCGTCGAGGTGGACGGCGTGAAGGAGCGGAAAAGGGAATGCGGGAGTAGGGAGATGGCGGGATCGGGAGCTGCGCTAGCCCACTTCACCGAGGCCATGGAGCTCAAGTGTCTCGCTCAGGCTGCGGAGCTTCAGATCCGCAACGTCGACTGGACGCGACTGCCCCCGAGTCAACGTACAGCGCTGCGCGCACAGCTCGCGCGCTTCACCCGGCTTCGACGGCTCGAGCTTGACGACGACATCTTCCAGGACATGCGCGAGGTCGCGCGCATCCTCAGCGTGCTCCCCGCGCTGCGCCATTTCACTGCGAACGTGTCGTTCGCGACGTGCGGCGAGAGCGCAGGGCGCGGTGTGTCTTGCAGCGTGCCATCTCTGGAGCTGGGAACGGACGACGCCATCCCAGTGCTGCTCGGCGCCGTGAGCGGCGTGCGCGCGATGAGCCTGAAGAGAGTACACAAGGTCCATTTCCCGCATATCCAACGCGTCCTACGGGGAAGATTGGGGACACACATCGAAAGCCTCGCCATCCACTTGCAAAAGGTAGCGATCGCTGAAGGTATTCGAACATACTGTAGCGTGTTCGGATGTTAACCGATTCCCCATAGGTGACCTGGCTGCGGCACTTGACCTCTCCAGGCTGCGCGCTCTCCGTACTCTCTGCATTGGCGGCCTTCCGCTCGAGTCCCGCGACGTGCTCGAGTGTGCACTCCCGCGGATCCTAGGATGCATCGAAGCGCCGTTTCTGGAGAGCGTCGAGCTGCAATTCCATTCGGAGAAGGAGCACCAGGGCTTGGCCGGCGACTGGGGTCCTCTGAAAAGTGCGCTACTCGAGTTACATTTCTTCGGCATGTCCGCTGTGTGGATTCACTGCATACTGAACGCGGACTCCCCGCTGGAGGAGAGGACGGTGGATCATTCGATTCGAGCGGCTTTACATGTGTTGGACGCGCGACTGGCGTTGGTGGTGCATGTGAGGCGTATCAAGACAGGGCACGGGGACCAAGTATTGGACGGGTGAGTTTTATTGATTATTTACCTTCTTAACACCTGCCTGATATCATTCGACGAAGTCTGTGTTTTGAAGACTACAAAAGCTAGCTGCTTTTTCTCGAGGGCAGCAAATCGACAATCGATTGGGGGAGAAGGCAGTCGCTTGTTGATTGAGGATGACAAGATTGAAAAACAGCGCCATCCTGCTTATGGGGCAAGAAAACGTTCACTGGTGCCAGTGGCTGTTGCTCTCCCCGAGCTTTCGCGCCTATTTAGTACGCATGTATGTACTAGAAAAATTAATTTAAATAATGTCCATGTAAAGGGTCGAATAATTCTCTTTTTCTTGCCACCGGCGTTTCTACTCACTTCAACCTCTTTGGGAAGGAGATGATACTTGAATTTCTAAAAGCATATGGCCCGATGATTGTGAAACCCGCGTGAGTCACTTACAAGTGAGGCCATTTCAACAGCACTTGAACTGTTATTATGTTCAAGTCGGATAAGCATTATCGACACTCAAACCACTAAGCGCGCAACATTCAGCCTTAAATAAATGTAGAGTAATAATTATACTGAATATACATCAAGTCACATTAGACTCGCGAACAGTAGAATATCATTCTGGCAGCAGAACGTCAACCTTGCACATATCAAATAAACTATCAGCCACTGCTTCCCCTTGTGTTTCATCCATTATGCTGTGAAATACCTCTTCAGCCAGCCGGCGCTGCACATACGCTTTATCCAGGCCGGATGCAGACGCGTTCCAGCTTCCCCCTTGAATGTCGAGCATAACACGGACTTTCTGGAGCGCACGGTGCTTTTCACGCAGCTTGTGCGGGTGGAAAGCGCTCCAGAGCTCCTCGCTCGTGATGAACAAGGACTGTCGGTCGAATGGCTCGGTCAGGGATTGAAGAGAGGCAATGAATCCAGGGAACTCGTCTTTCGAATGGTTGAAATTGTAAGAAATGAGAACCTCGAGCGTGTGGATGCTCGATTCCCATGTTGTATTGACGAGCGGGCAGGCAAAGCTGGGCCATCCGGAGCCATGGCTTCCTGCGGGGTACGGTTTGGGTGGTATATGTGTCACCGGAACAGAGATTTGTAATTTCCGGAGACGTCGAAGCTGTGACAAATTCACTCGGGGAGGGCGAACGGTGCTCCAGTAAGGCCCGGTATAGTTCCTGCGCAATGTGAAATTAGTAAGGTAGAGCGTGATGAGAGCTAAATATAACGCACATTTCGAGCGTCACCAGAGAGCCGAATAGGCGCTCGAGACAGGCGTCAGCCGTGTCCATGTCCGCGTCAGACTCGACGCGGAATGCAGCCACACTGATGGGCGGTATCGCTGGTTTAACTTCTAGTGCGGGAGACGAAACTGCGTCTTTGGAAACCTCTGACCGGGTACCGCGGAGTCTTGCGAACGACACCCTCTGCGCGCGCGGGAGGGTGCCCAAAATGTCGACCGGTGGCGACATTAGGGAGATATTTTCAAAATGGAATGTATCAGCCGTCGCATGCTGAATCAGCCCCAGGAACGCCGCGACCTGCGTGTCATGCTCGATGTTGCGCAGCCAGCGCCAGGGCTCGCCCCATGCGTTTGGCGTGCCGACGACAGCGACGGACGTGATGCCACCGCCGTGTTGCGACAGGTGTGCGACGACGTCCCAGAATGCGCTGGCGGTCCGCAGGATCAGGCGGTGCACGTCGATTTCTACGCGGAGCGCGCGCACAAACGCGAGGACGCCCGGGTTCGCGTGCGCGATGTCGCTGAGCCGGCGCAGGCGGGCGTCGGCGCGCGAGACAGCGGCGCTGTCCGCTGGGGAGATCACTTTGCGCTTGTCGTTCCACGAGGCGGTCATGTGTAGGCGCAGGTCGCGGAAGAGGTGTTTGGTCGCTGGCCAGTAGAACGCACGCGCGGTCGCGGTGCAAGCGCGCAGCGTGGTCTGTATGAGCGGGGACTTGACGTCGGTCGCGGCGAGGTGGTCGATGATGCAGTCAATGACATCCGCTGGTATATGTGAGTTCGCAGGCATGGTGTGGGGGTGGAGGAGAGACATAGAGACGGGGTTAGAACAGACATTTATAGGTACCGCAGGGGTAGATGTGGTAGCACCGCAGCCGCGAGGCACGGGGCTGGAACGTAGACAACGCGTGACGCCACGGCCATTTGGTTGACTTGACTTTGACAGATTTTCGCTGCTAGAACTGGCTGTTGGCGGTGAAGCGCTGGGTGCTGGAATAGAGCACCGGGTGATCAAATGATTTCTCACAAACTTTACTTCAGTCAGTGCCTATCCGGGTATGCAGCCCAAATGCGGCCTCATTGGTCCTCAAAACCCCGATAAAAATACCTGATGAACAAAAAAAAATAAGGAGAAAGTTATAACTGAGGTAAAGAGTACTTACTTATCAATTATCCGTGGCCGTCTGTGGCGCCGTCGTAGTCATTCCCCTCCGAACGCGAACTCCATGGCACAGTGAAGTACAGCCAGTCATCGATGATCACCTTTTGCTCGATTTAGCCAGTATTAGAGTCCATGTAAGTGAAGAGATATTCGCCCTGTTATGTTCTGAACATACAGGCGAACAAAATTGACTTGAATTTGGCCATTTGCTAACGAAGGGATTTCGAGATGGTGAGAGTGCAGGCAGGCTCGTTCCAGCACCTTGAAGGGACCGTGGCACCGATTGCCAAGTTTCTTTGAGGGCCGCTCGGTGGTCAGCCTACTTGCTATGGGCTTGACACGTCGCCGCCGATCCTCGCCTAGTGAAGTAGTCCATCGAAGAACCCCTCTTGGTGTACGAGCACGCATATGCACGCCTTCAGTTCAGCTGCCTCCTGTGTGACCATTACTCTATGCAACCTGCAATAAACTACTGTAGAGTGCTCGATGGTTCCTGCCCCGACCTAGCACGTCTGTTCTGTTAGTCGAAATGCGCGCTCCGCGCTTTCAGAGTGACCACACACAACGCGAATTGATTTGACCACATATCTCAGAGGTATTTGCCGGATTCCTCGGATTTTTCGCGTACTTATGGAGAATCATTGGTCATATCCCGTCCCAGCGCCCTTTCGCAGCTGCGTCTCAGAGAAATGATGAACGGAGGTAGGTGGAGCTTGGGGTAGAAGAATAACTGACTCGGAGTTGCATGACGGCGCTGATGCGTGTTTGGCAATGCTTGCGCAGGAAGCGCTGGCTTGTCGGCGCCACCAACGCTGACTGCAACCACCATCTCCGAATTCACAATCATGAGCGCCTACCAGGTCCCCCCGGAGACAGAAATGACTCTACCCCCTCCAATACCGCAGGCTCCAAAGCCTCCCAAAAAACTCAAACCTGCCCGCAAACAAGTCAAGCCAGGCGACGTTGAAAAGACAGAAGCGGTACAGACGGGAAAAGAGTACAGTGCGTTCGGCCTTGTTCGAGATATCTACAAAGCGATTAAGGGACTAATAATCTGCGTCATTATAGATATTTGGTACAATAAGTGGGCCGGAGGCGACAGAGAGGACAGCTACTCAAAGTACGTACAACGCATGGTGGTGGCTCTGCGCAGCGTACTAACCTGCTACTGCATCTAGCAAAGTGAAATCGCAGACGCGCTGCCAGATCAAGCGCGACTCAGGGCTCACGCGCGCGAACACGACGGGGATGCAGTACATCTGCCTCTTCTTCGCGCGCGGCTGCTGCCCATACGGCTGGGAGTGCGAGTACCGCCACACACTGCCCGACGGGGCGGGCCACATGCCGGACAGCTCAAAGGACTGCTTTGCGCGGGACAAGTTCGCGGACTACCGCGACGACATGGGCGGTGTGGGCAGCTTCAACCGGCAGAACCGCACGCTGTACGTCGGGCGCATCAAGGAGACGGGGAACGGGCAGGAGACGGAGGAGGTGGTGACGCGGCATTTCCGCGAGTGGGGCACCATCGAGCGAAGTGCGTCTTTTCACTTTGATTCCCTTCTAACGTTCGCTCACTAACGCTGACTGGGTTCTTCTCGCAGTACGCGTGCTGCAGTACCGCAGCGTCGCCTTCGTAACGTTCGTGTCTGAATTCCACGCGCAGTTCGCCAAGGAGGCGATGGCGTGCCAGTCGCTCGACAACGACGAGATCCTGAACGTGCGCTGGGCGACGGAGGACCCGAACCCCGTGCAGAAGGTCGCGGAGAAGCGCCGCCTCGAGAACATGGGTCAGGAGGCGATCAAGGCGCGCATGGACCCGCGCATCGTGGACGCCATGCGGGCCGTGCGTGCACTCGAGGATGGCGATGTGCTGGATGAGGTCCAGGTTGAGGAGGACGACAACGAGCCTGATGCCAAGAGGCGGAGGATCGAGGGTGGCACAGGGGATAGTGGGTCTGGAGATGATGAAGACGAACAGGAGAGTCAACTCCTACCGCAAAAGCAACAGCCGCAGCAGCCATCGGTGCCGCCCCCAATCGCCACTGGCCTGTTGAGTGCAGATACGCTAGAAGGCCTGAAGTATTTCGCAGAAATCCGCAAGAGGACTGCTGGTGCCACCACCCAACAACGTGCGCCACCGCGTCCTTCAACAGCTGGGCTGGGGCTGGCTGCCTATGGAAGCGACAGCGAGGAGGATTAGGCTTGCTTTTGTATGTATTTTACTGGTTTTGCCAAAAAAAAAATCTGGGCACGAGCCTTTCCCCAGACTTCAGCGCTTGAGCGCTTCAGCTTCCACTGTCATCCCCTGCCAGAGGCAAAGTAAAACACGGTAAATGAGCATGAAAACGAGGGCGTTGCACCCTTGTGTACAAGTACATTGAGAGGGGTAGGATGTTGTATGCAATATCATAGCATGCAAGCCACCATAATCTCAAATATTGTGGTAATCAGCTACAATAGTGTTGCATCGTTCACGACTCAGCTTCCAGCGACAAGCTAGCGACCTTGTTTGTCTCCTCCAGGTCCTGTTCTTCGCCCTCTGCTTCTTCCTCCGCCTCTTTCTGCCGTCTGTACTGCTCCAGATCGAAGTCGTCTGATCCATCGTCGTCGTCTTCGTCTGCAAACCATTCGGGGTTGTATTGGAACTACGCAATAGTGTTGTGTCAGCAGCTTGGCAAAAGGAGGGAAATTTTAATAGATGTACCAGATCTCGTCCGCTCATACCGCTGTTCTTGCCTGCACTGCTCTGGAGATCCTTCGCCTTGCGTAGGGCCTCTTCCTCTGCCTGCTTTTTGTCCATGCGCGTCTTTTTCCACTTTGCAAAGGATTCGGGTGTCACTGGCGTCAAATTCGAGCCCAATTTATGGCGCTGGAGACAAAATCAGTATAAAGTTGGGTACGAGAAAGGGATAGTTACCTCAACTTCCAGGAACTCCTCCAGGCTTATGACATTAGCCTTCGCCGCCTCATCCGCCGCCTTTTTCTGGGACTTGAGCACGAAGCCAGGCGGCAGTGCATGGCGGTACTGGCAATTATCGCCGTTTGGACACTCCCAGAACCAACCAAACTTTTGTGACTCGATCGCCTGGATGAAGTGCTTGCACACGATCTGGAAAGGAGATCAGGACTGATAACCGGAGCTCGGTGCACCGAACGCACATCAGTCGTCGTCCGCGGGTTGCCTGTTTTCGAGAGCACGACCTCGCGCAGCTTGTCCTCGTCCCACGTGTCCATCGTATCTGCACCGCATATCATAAATTATTTTTTCACCGGGCTCCACGCGCAGTGCACGCACCTTTCTCCTTCTCCTCGCGGCTGTCCGCGTACAAGTTCTTCTTCTCGACCTTCCGCCCGACGTTGACGTCGTGGCTGAACTTGCACTTGTTGCCCTTCTCACACGTCCCGGCCTTGAAGAACGCACACAGGATCGTCTTCGGGTCGACGCCGAAGGGCACCTTCTGCGTCTGCGCAGGCTTGAGCAGCGCTGCTGTCTCCTTCGCGCGCTTCTCGTCCTCCAGCCGTGCTTTCTCGCGCAGCGCTTTCTCCTTCTCTTTCTCGAGCACGTCGCGCGATTTGCCAGACATTGAAGCTGCCGCCTGGATGCGCGCGACTTCTTGCTTCACCTTTGCGGACTTGTTTTTCTGTGCACGGATAAATAGGATAATTTTCTGCCTCATAAGGCTAAAACCAGGATGCGCTACCTACGTTTTTCATCCCGAATGTCTGTGTCGAATGTGATCAGCTGGGTGCGTGTAGAGGGTGCGGGTAGCGTGCCTTGTCCTCCTTGACCTTGCTCGACGAGCCCTGAGCTTGTTTTCCCTTTGGAGGCATGATGAAAGGTGGGCGGCGGTTGTGTACTTTGCGCTGTGGAGGCGGAGATGGGTGTGCGCTCTTGTGCACTGTGCGGTGGTGAAGGTGATGGCAAGATGACGGCCCCGACGATGTCTTTATAACACGTGACGAGTAAGTACTTGATCTACTTAATTTTGTCCGTCTGTCTGTGACTTGAGCAAGGCTTAGGATATGTCTGCTGGTATGGTCTGAGTCATCGTTCTATCAGGAATTATTGATACCTATGAGCTCGTTATATGATGGTGGATAATACTCGAATTAGTTTGGAATTAGTGAGAAATTCAAATTAGGGGTAATTGATGGGGACGCAGCCAAGCATGACCAAACATCCACTGATGGCGCAGACTTTGGTGGGAGCTCGCCGACTCGCTCGTCAACGTCAAGACTCCCCGCAAGACCGTCCCCAAAATCCGTGCTGTAAGTCCGTCCTGCTGATTCTCCTGGTCCACCAGAATCTATAGAGACTCGTTTCGAACCATTTGGAGCAGTTGAAATGGGTGGATGGCGTATCGACTTTGCGGATGTCAACTGACGCTCTGTTTATTTTGCAGCCGGAACCAGTGCGAATCTACGTCGCAGTATGTGAAACGCTTTACACCAGGAAACCGTCTCTAAATTCGCCATTTTGCCGCTTCTACAGCTTCCGCAATAAATCCATCGGCCCAGCATGATTATCCCTAAGCAGAACAGGCGCATCATCTACGAGAACCTCTTCAAGGGTGCGTAGAGATTTTTGATGGAGGAGGGTTAGTTGACCAACCAAATGTTGCAGAGGGCGTTCTCGTCGCCAAAAAAGACTTCAATGCGCCGAAGCACGAGGAACTTGACGTTCCTAACCTGCAGGTCATCAAGGCTCTCCAGAGTCTTACCTCCAAGGGCCTCGTCAAGACCCAGTTCTCTTGGCAATGGTACTACTACGTTCTGACTCCCGAAGGTGTCGAGTACCTCCGTGAATGGTGAGCTGCATGCTTATTCTAAGTTATTTTTCCTAACACTTTCTTAGGCTCCACCTGCCCGCCGAGATCGTCCCCGCTACCTACAAGAAAGCCGTCCGCGCTCCTCGCCCCGCTACCGTCCGCCCCGGAGCTGGAGGCGAAGGTGCATACCGTGCGCCCCGCGGCGACCGTGATGGATACCGCAGCAAGAAGGAGGAAGGTGCTCCAGGAGATTACAGGCCACAATTTGCTGGCGTCGGACGGGGTGCTCCTCGGGAGTAGATTTTGGGTGCGAGTCTTTACACTATCCATTAAGACAGCCAGAATCTATGGTATGAGCATGTCATATGTATCCATGCCATTTCTATGTTTTGCTATGCAGGATGTTCTTTTTCAGCGGCTTATTCAATACCTTCAATACCTTGCAATTCTCGTGCTATCCCTCAGCCAAATACCTCTACAACGTTCCTTAAGTCTGAATCTTCAGCCCGCCTCCCTTCTTCTCTTGCATCGACGACCTGTTTAGTGAACGAGCTGATTTCATCAGCATTCAGAGACTTATCGATCACACTTCTAAGAGCATACCTCCTCCGACTGCATCTACTTGAACCGCTAACGAATAACGCCGCCTTCATACTCACTAATTTATCCAGGATAGCCAAGGTACCTGAATCGTGCAATAGCTCTATCTCCCCGCCTTTTTCAGTCGCGATCACTTCGGCGAAGTCAGTCAGTACCCAACTCCCTAGTTCCCCTTGCTTATTAAATGGGCCTCTTAGGATCTCAACGGCTTCTTCGTGTCGTATATCGAAATCTCTGAACGTCCCCGACTTTGCAATCAACTCTGGTCGGCGTTGAGAGGAATTGTGTTTGACGATGGGGTATGGATAGTCACTTGCAAACCAAACGCTTGTGATATTAGCCGCGAGCACGGAGTCGTGAAGGATCCGGGAAAGAACATCCACAAGAGAATGAGCACAGTCCTCCAGCAGCTCGGGGTCGACTGATTCCATGCGCCATTGAACGACGAGAAATGGTTCCTTCGGTGCGTATTTTACAGCGAGATCATGCATGCGTCTTGAGTATTTAAGATGATTTTTAGGTGAGGGCGGGAATATTGGGTGCCGCAAGTCCCAGTTGACGACCAGAACCTGTGCCTCTGGCGAAGGCATCGACATGAATCGATTATCCAGATCGTCGTATTCAAGCAACGCCTTCTTTTCAGGCTGGTCATTCCGGGATGTCGCGTTGCGCGTCGAAATTACTGAAAACGCGTCGACAACGGAGTCGCCAATAGGTCTGACGCTTCCATCCCTATTCGTCAGATTTTGCGCTGACATGAAGACGGGCATAGTTTCCAGTTCCAACCCTGCGAACCTTCCCGCGAAGCAACCTGGCAGATCGTGCTCCCAAGTACCGAATATGTCGTAAGCCAGCACTGACACGTCCTCGTTGGCGTACACAGGCTCTATGCGGAACGACGGGTGTGCAGGTAGCGCCGAACCGACTGATACCAGCTGCGATCTGACAGCCTCGCGTCTGTTGTCGCCGGCGAGCCATACCCGGAAGTGCTCCAGGTCCACGAACGACTCGCTGTCCCCACCGAGCGCGTCACTGACGCGGGCGAGCGAAGCAGCGTCGTAGTACGTGTCGAATCCCCACTTGAAACACGCCCCGATCTTACTCTTGCCGACATTCGGCAGAACGAGCGTGCGGTTCAACGCATGTGCGAGCTGCGCGATCTGCGTGAGGTGGATGCGCGCCTTAGACTCCTGCTCGGCAACACGCAGTGGGAGGAGGAAGCGGCACGCGCGTGGGTGCAGCGCGGACTCGCAGATGGCATCAGGCCCGCCCGCCTTGACGTGTAGCGTGTTGCCACGGGATGGGCGCTCCGGCACGTCCGTCACTGTGGGTGGCCAACTAGGATGCACTGGAGCCGGGGGAGATGCGGCGTGCAGATTGTAATAGTCCGGCGCGTAGAATTGTTGCATTCGCTCAAGCTTTCGAAGGATCTCGCGGTCGACGAGTGGGTACTTCCATGGCGGCTTAGGCGGGTCCTCGGGGATATGGGTATCGCTCAAGGTGGGTCTTTGCGTGGTCTCGTGGTCTGTGGTTCGATTGACAGCGTGAAGATCAGGTTGCTCGCCTGTTTTGCGGCTGCGGCCCAGATATTCGCCTAGGGCGATAAGGCCCACCACCAAGCATGTATACAGCCACCGCCGCCTGGCTACTCTCAGGCGGAGCTTCGCCATGCCACCCGGAGGGAACCACATATCCGGGGCAGTCTCTGCAGGCCATCTCGCGCTAGCGTCTTTTCCCCGCGCGCGGAGCATCGCAGTCCACGAATACGAGCAGTCTATGTGCGATGCTGGGACGTGCACCTTATCCCCACGAAGGCTGAGTGGTCCACGGGGCGTGGGAGTAGGATGTGCGTCATGCCGTGCTCCCACACAGCTTACACGCTCTTTGTTTGGCAGCACCCTCCGGACATCCTCCGGCTCAAATCTATACTTGCGCGAGGGGAAATCGCTATTGTCTGATATGCTTTTATCTCGCCATTGAGCAAATTCCAGGAAGCCTGGGCTAAACAGCGTTCGCGGGCCACCTATGTGGTGTCCTCGGTTAGCTCGTGGTCTGATGCCTCGCCCTCTTATCATCCACCTGCTGTGGTAAATGAGCCTTGCCACGACCTTCCCTCGTTACCCCATATCTCACTTGCGTCTGTCAATACACTCGCCTGCGCCGGGAACCGTCGCTAAAACGTGTTCGTCCCTTTATTATGTCTCGCTGTCCGCTACATGGGCTATTTCTGTTTGCTTCCCCTCTTTGTCTCCTTCCCGCGGAATTGGTGAGCGATCTTCCGCATAGATGGTCTCCAATAACATACTTATTCCCGCAAGGCCCACTCTATGACAGCCAATCTGTACACTACGCGGTATTCAATCCGTCAACCGCCCGCCGAGGAGAAGAAGCGCCAAGAAATCCGCCTGAATTGGGACCACATAGTGTCTACGTTGCGGAATAACGAGCATCTGCTAAGCCGCGCTATCGGCCAGGGGAAAGATATTCTGCGATGTCTAATTCGAAAACGCCCTTTTTGTCCCATCGACACTTCGAACGCCCTGGTTTGGTTCAACACGCCAGCCAATCTACTTCCCCCGTCAAAGCCAGTCATCCATGGCCTGCCGCCCGAGATTCTCGGCAGAATATTTGCGTTCGTCGTGCACAGTGATTGCGTGGACAAACGACATCAATTTATGGAGGAGGTGTGGGTTAACTTCGTGAGGTCTGGCACGTCCCCAACGACGCCTGTGGTCCTCGGCCATGTATGCCGCGCGTGGAGAGCCTTTGTCCACAACACTCCATTTCTTTGGGCTACGATATTCGTCCACTCGCCGCTTCCCAGGCACGTTGATATCGTGTCCTTCTGGCTTGCACGTACAGCGAATTGTCCGCTGGATCTGAGGTTCGAGCAATTTTTGTTCCCTGATCCAGCGTCGCTCAAGATCATGGAACTTTTCATCGCACAGGCGCATCGCTGGAGGAAGATAGCGTTC
The DNA here is from genome assembly GCA_016801325.1 of Hypholoma fasciculare. Lineage (NCBI taxonomy): Eukaryota > Fungi > Basidiomycota > Agaricomycetes > Agaricales > Strophariaceae > Hypholoma > Hypholoma fasciculare. Next base: position 21,095 of record JAEKIV010000066.1, read on the forward strand.
ATCATCAACATCGAAGAGCCCTTTGACAACCTTCGCCCGGGCAGCACGACGTCACTTGAAGAATTCCGCATCCGGCTCCCGAAATGGGACCCGGTGAGGGTCGCGCGTGTCATCGACGCCTTGCACTCGTCGCCTGTACTGCATACGATCAACTGGGGCAAGTCCATCGCAGGCCAGATACCTCCATCCACACCCTGGCGGCAGCTCCGTGAGCTCTCACTGCACAGTCTCGAGCTGTCCGAAACGTTGCTTGCTGCCCTTTCCCAATGTTGTAATCTGCGCACCCTGAAACTCTATCTTATGCGCGGTGGATCTTCTGATCAAAATCCCTGCGTCGAGATTCCCTCACTTGAGCGCCTGGTGTGCGGCCAGCCGTATACGCACATCTTTGACGCATTTACACTGCCCTCTCTTGTCGATTTGAAAATAGATGGATTGCAACGCCGTGTTGGGGCCTTCGAGACACCAGGAGATCAGATCGCTCCCCTAATAAACATGCTTGAGCGTTCCTCGTGTACACTACGGACTTTAGAAGTCGAGTCGTGGGCGCTTCACATCCTAACGCATGAAAGTCAAGTCCTCGCCCACCTCACCACGCTCCACGCGACGAAGATCTATAGCTCCGAACACGCCAACTTTCTGCTCGAGGATCTCATTTCCGACACAGGTGGCCGGCATTGCATTCTCCCGTCGCTGCAGCATCTCTACGTTGACCGTTATGAAGGCCACGACGGCGTGCTTGCCACCGTCGCTTTGTCCCGCCAGCGGACATTGCGTACGCTGCGTGTCGGGATCGACAAAGAGCAACACCCGCGTGACGTGATAGCTCTGGGGTGGCTGCGGAAGGACGGTATGACGGTGGAGATACGGGAGCCTCTGAGCTGGTCGCGGATGATCTCGTTTACTCGCCCCCGAACTGAGGACGATGCGTCTATATCCACTTTGCGCTTCCCGGACTTTGATACTATGTGGAACTGATCTTCAACGATTAATGCAGATTGTGAATGGTGTGGGAGAGTCCCTAGTGCTGGAGTATAACTACTAACAACGCCCTACCTTGATTTGAAGCCCTGATTCATACGCCTGTCCGCGTTAAAACCTAACGATACCTTATTAAATTTATCCTAGTCATATTGTGTATGGCGAGCAGAACGGAAGTCGTCGCGGTGAACTCGGTCTTCGCATTTTCCCTGACAATCAATTTCAAGTCAGCCTTGTATACTGTTCATCCGCATTCCGCGCCTATTTTCTAAGTTGCGATGGATCGTTGGGCTTTTCTCAGGCTTTAAATGAATCGAAAATAGAGTCCCTGCGCCGATGGCGCTGGCAATCAAAATTCTTGTGAACGTTAACTTGAGAAAGGGAGCACGTGAAATTAAAAGAGCAGCGCCCAACTTGATATCCTGGCTTCCATCACTGTGGGCGCCATAACACGATGTCTCCTCTCGAAGGCTCCCTTCTGATTTAGAGAGAGGGTTTCATCTGGTGGTTCCCATGCATATTGATCTAGCACCATGTTTTAATCACTTCATCGAAAACAAGTGCGTCGTCGCCGTCACGGAAGCATATTACAAGACGCGGCAGCGGGAGCTCTAAGTGCCCCGACTGTTGTGATCATGTCCTTCTAAGTATGAGCTTTGCTCTCGTAGAAGACGTATTAAATGATGTCACAAGGTACTAGGAGCTTTTCAGGGCCATGTGGGGGCCTCCTGGTTGACTAACCATTATAGGCGATGGAATTGCCGTATATGGCCCAGTGGTTGACGATACTCAACTGTCCGCCTTCAACGCCCAAAATCAATAGCTAATTATATTATTTGCTACGAATCTTGTGGGGGTTCCCATAAGTACCCTCGTTATGCAACTCGGCAGCTCGGGTGTCGGTAGGCCGCCCATTGATTCTGTCAATGTATACTATACTGCACCGCCACTTAGAGGAAAGTCTGTGTTTCTTATCAGAGGAACTTGAAATAGTTATCGGTGACTCAAGCAAAGTTTCCACCAGGACTGATCATGTCAAGTCCCCTCCCGTCGACCCGCGAATTTTTTTTGACAGGCCAATGATAGGCAGCTCATGCGAGATTTTAGTTTCGTCAAAAATGTCTCTTGTGATCTGAGGCGCTCCGGCAAGTTTAGTAGTGGCCTCTGGCACTGGCGCTACTGTGTCAGCTTGTCTGTTTTGGCGCCTCAAATGGACCCCTCTTCGACACCCAGCGAGTGCGATCACAACTTGCCGAGTTACCTACTTCAATATCGCCACCATGACTCCCGGTAAGACGCAACCGAAGACACTTCTCACATGCACGAATACATTATACGCCCTTATACACCTTCAACGTCGCCGCCTTCCCGTATTTCATGGAAAAGCCGTCCTGAGTACAGTAGCGTACCTTTTTATTGGAATACTATGAAACATCTGCCTCAATGTTGACGAAATATTGACTTTTTTTGAGTCGAACAAGTCGCTCCAATCACTGTGTTTCTATTTATGGAATAAACATGTAGCATGCAGTACTGGAGTCTGGCGTGCGCTCTCATGCACTGAGTGCTCAAGAATTTATTTATAGTCATTGATGTCTGTTTCAGATATACATAATCTGTATAAAAGATTCACGCCTATCTTGCGCCTACATATCCCGGTAATGATATCGAAACACGAACGTTGGGCTTGGAGCTGCTTGGAGCCGAGGCACGCAAAGAAATTGTGATCAGTGCCGGGGACATGAGAATTTATTAGGCACCCTTATTACTCGCTATTCAACTTGGGTGCTGAGGCCTTGACGCCCGATTCCCGAGGTCGCATGCACTAAGCATCTGTAAAGGGTCCTTTCATAGAAACACCTACCTTGCATTGACCTCTATTCAGGTAGGTAACTACGTGCATCAAGCATCTACCCGATACATAATGGATGCTGAGAGGCTGAGAGATGCTGAGACCTACCCCACTACAATCAGACAAATTAGATCCGCAGGCAACGCCGAGCGCTTTGTGGAAGATCAATCAACTTGGTTAACCGTTAAACAGGAGTAGGCTTAAGCTTCGATATCAGTCGGATATCCCCGCTTCAAATAGTCTGCCCGCGGTAGCATGAGCGCCGTGGGTATTGAATACAGCTTTAGGAGCTACATATAGACAGAGGCATCATACATTTCACGGTTTTCCCTTGGTTTTCCCTTCATGCTGAGCCATGCCTTCTTTTACCACCCTCTTTGAAGATACTTCTCCAGTCCTGACCTATTCATCAAATTGGGGGTCTGGTACCTCCGAGACGGATCCCTTGGCTGATCAGTGAGCATATCTCGTCTGGCCATCGGGGAGCCAAATTGACTACTCTGTTCGAGAACAGATATACAGAAAGCAGCTTCACACTCACGCAGACATCAGGCGCGACCTTGAATCTCGCGTTCAATGGGACTGGAGTCTCACTCGTCGGTGCAAAGCGTGGAAATCACGGTCTTTACTCTGTGAATATTGATGGAACGCAATCTACATCGGCGAATGGGTCTGCGACTACCGATCTTTTCAACCAGACTTTATTTGAGATTAACTCACTGAAAATGGGAGCTCATAACCTGGTTTTGACCAACCAGCAGGCAGAATTTCTTGATATTGATTATGTACGTCACAACTCAGCTAAATGCCCTTGACCACTGCGCCTGAACGATCGTTCCATAGGTCACAATCACGACGCAAATTGGGAACGATACCGAAGCTTTGATAGTCAATACGTTCCAAAATACTCACCCTTCCTTTCTTTACACACCAACCTCGGCCTGGTATACCCCAAACTCTGTAAGCAGTTTCTCCGGCGCTTCAGGACAGTAAGTATTTGATCGTGTTTTTGTCGTATCTCTGGAAGTTCTGATTCGTACTACGTAGTGCAACTCAGAGTGCCTCAGCTCTCGTGACATTGTCTTTTGAAGTAAGTTGTAGAATTGAGTCTTGAAAAATACACATTGATTTATCTACAGGGTAATGCTCCTTAACGCTGAAGAAATAATTGGTATTAACTATCTATACAGGGAATGGAATTGCCGTATACGGTCCAGTGGGCCCAAATCAAACCTCTTCATTCGTCGTTCAAATAGACGGCACGCAGCTGTCCACTTTCGATGCCCAAAATCAATTCTTTCGTGCACAGCAAATCATGTTCTTCGCTTCGAATTTGGGCAGCGGTACACATACATTAACTATGCGACCTGGGGGCTCTGGTCTCGGAGAGCTCGCCATCGACTATGTGAATGTGTATACAGCGGCATCACTCGGAGGAAGGTTTGTATGCTTCCCATTAAGTTTTCAAACATCTCTGATCGTACGAGGAGATAGTTTTCTGCAGGACTTATCCTCTTCGGCATCATGCGGGACCTCATCATTGTCCACCGTGCCTGCCGGGGTATTGGGCGCTCTCGCGGGTTTAGCTGTGGTCGCAGTTGCTGGAGTTCTCGCTTCTGTGTATCTATTCTGGCGGCTAAGAAGGATCACCAGAAATTCGAAACTCGATGAAGGTTCTCGTCCTTGGATCGAAGAACCCCGACCCTTCCGCGCTCGGGCTCCCACTCCAATTGCTACCACTGTCGCCACCGATAACATATCTTACCCTCGTTCTGACATTTCGACCCCGGCAGTTTCTCCATCGGCGTATGAAAGAAGCATGTCAGGCCATACACGAGGCAACTACAGTGTAACATCGACTGCTATTACCGGTCAGAATACGCATGTAAATCCTCCCGATTATGAGGAAGGTATGTTGCAAGGGCGGGGAGGGGGATATAGCCAGTCGCGAAGAGACAACCTCCCAATCAAGTTGAGGAATCAGTAGCAATAGCATGTTGACCCAGTTCAATTGGTTTCCTTGTATGTATTATCTATTCCGCAGTCGTACGCAGAGCGTAGTCACGCGGGCCGTTGTTCCTATTATTGGACGAGATAGTAGCAGGTACTTACTGCGAGTGCCATCTTCAAATAAGAAATGGTGGTCTACGAACACGGGCTAGACGGTGGCGTACATTATTAATTCAAGTGACTCTTCGGATGTTCTAGGGCATAGTTCACTTGTAATCTTGTTGACACATTTTGTACGCAGAAAATGGTCGAACAAAAATCACTCAAACCGGTCTTACGCCCAATTAGCGCCCTTCCAAAAAGAATGATGTAGACTGAGATCAAATATTACAAGCTTCGAAACTTCATAAACTTCATAAACTTACTGTCTTCAAACCCTTGAGATAAAACCATGAATTGCAAGCACACGGACGGGTTTTTCCTTAGGAGAACGATAAACTGATGTAGCACCTCGGCCTCAGTGCCCGTCGTCCGAACATTCCTTGCCGAGCAAGCCAACGCGAGCATTGATGCCACTCGGGATGAATCCAGCCGGTTTTGATTTTATGTGACACTAAGAATTACTCTTCGCCTGTTGCTAGTAGTACTATAGCGGTGCATTACCTATTCTATCCATAATGAAAGATAATCCTGCGGTCTTTTACTCGAGGGTGTAAGTTCTATTTTTAACATTCTATTTTTAGAATTGAAACTATAAATATCATCGATCATCGCGCATCCAGCTCCCAGTGAGAAATCCAGGCGACCGTACGAAACAAAATAAAACCTGATGTAACAAAATGCAGTTCATATTGGCGGGATTTTTTTTTACCTTGGAATGTACCTAGATGTAATGTATTAGTGAAATTTCAAGGACTCGGAATTCGGAATCACGCGCACGCAACCATATAGTACTGTAACTAAACGACATATAACAGATGAATTTATTCAAGTATAACTTGCTAGTACAATCTAGCACTGCATACGGTATATGTACCCAGAAAATTACAAGTATAATTCCTTTCTGGAATGCAGAGTTCGGAGAGGCGTTCAAGAAATATACAAGTACCCAAAGAACCAAATATTTCAGCTGAGTACATTTTACGGATATAGCCCGCATGAAAAATGAGTATTTATACAAAAATTGTCTATACTATAAGCCACTGCGACCTCGTCACGATCATTACCGCTTCACAGCTGAATTTCTGAGACAACAAATAGGCTTTTGGGCACAAAATTTGGAAGAAAGCACGTCTAATAAGCGTATTGGTGAATTTTTGTAGGAAGATGACCACCTGGGAGTCAGACGAAGGTGATTTTTGGGATCATTGGCATACGACAAAGTGACGGACGTGACGAAGTAGCCGTAGAAGCATATAGTATGACTGGCAATAATTTGGCATTCAAGTTCATCTTGTCTTTAATGCTCAAAATTGGAAGGGAACTTCAACGAGATATTTATAGGTTATTCTGTGAACGAGATGCAATACACCGCCCGAGACGCTCACTCCCGCCACTTCCGTCACTCCGTAGCTTCGAAATGAAAAACCTTGTGAGCGAAGTTATCCGAAAATATAATTGAATACCACCGAGCATTGTACCTCCGCGATCGGTAATTTTGCTTCTCATAATTTTCCACATTGGAGTCCTGGCATGTCACAGTGCGATGGCTCGAAAAGGACGCTCCTTTATCTTCATTGTTCAATACGACGAAGTTATGCAGACAGCTTCGGCACTTATTTCAACCTTATTTATATGTAACATTTCTCTCATTTTTATAAAACCAACCTCCGGCTCCTCATAAACTACGAAACATTCGGAATGGAAGATACTTGTCAAGCGCCTAGCTGCGCAGCAAGTACTATCAAACGGGGTTCATTCATCTAGAAAACAACGAGCCGCTCGCTGTGCGGCACACCTTCTGCTATGGCAGATCTAGACGGGCAGCCCAGAAATAGTCCCTTCTGATCACGTCCATGCTCTTCTGCTTGTCCCTACTTATCACCCCATCGAGCTTCGAGTGCTATATCAGGACACCCACTCATCGTCTGGGAGCGCATCAGGATTCAACAGCGCCCTTCCCAGGAGGAAGCGCGAATTGACTCATCGCGCGTGGGACGGCTTCGAAAAGACAATGGGCGGGTGCGAACTCATTGACGTCAAGTCATAGATAAGTCATTCCGGGTCGAAACACTGATGCTAGATCTAGTGTACCATGAAATAACACGACGGAAGCAGACGATGTACTACTACATACATATTGCGAGGATGGTTTGAATTGGGTATGTATGGGGATGCGAATGGATGAATGAACGAACGAACAGCGACGAATAATGATATAATGCACAGTGATTAATGTGGCGCGCGGGCGACGCCGAGTACAGTAAGTAGGGGTAGCGGCGTAATGGTGCACGGCAGAGCGAAATGCGAATGTGGAGTCGTGAAAACGGCAAAAACGTGATGGAGGGCTGTGCGAAACAGATGCGTGGCGGGGCGTCTGATCATCGTGACAGGTGCGGCGAATATGGCGAAGGGACCGGGTAGCCGGACGAAGAGGGGACCCCGAATGCGAAAAGCGCGAGTGTATGCTGTGTCGAAGGGTTTACAACAGCAGCGTATGAGTGCGCGAGTGCTGAGAGAGTAATTGCGGTGATGATCTCGTGAGGTCGTGCGGAGGTGATAATGCAGGTGCAGCGGTCCACGCCGCGGGTATGAGATGCAAGAGATAGGTGAGATGGATGTGGGTGGTGGTACAGTGCTGCGGCTCATGCAAGAGCCACGGAGAATGACGAGAAACGGGGGTGCATCGCAATAGGACATTTATCCGTAGTAGACCCTAATAGTCGAATTCAATTAGCTGTGTCGCGTGAGGCAGGAAGGTACATCGGGACTCACCCTCGCGAGGTAGTAGAGATCGGCTTGAAGTCGGTCCGCCCGCTCTCGACGAAGTGAGAGAGCACCTGCGCCCAGTCGTCCCGGGAATCCCAGCCAATCTTGGCCGGGGGGTCGACCTCGACGGGCATCACCTGGGAGGTACCGCCGCACTGAATGATGACGATGAGCGTCCCAATGCCCCCGTTCTGACGGCATCGTTCCTCGCGGCGCTGAATGTCAGCGAGCACAAGTGGATCCCGGATGTATGTCCGCGGAACTACGTGGGTCGCGGAAATGGAGAACCTGGAGTCATGGAATGATGAATATCGGAAAATGTAGTTATGTCCCGGATCATGCATGCTCACCTGCGGTGCGCGTCGGTGTGGTTGTGGTAGCTCAGCTCGACGACGAGCGCGTTTTGGCGGACGTTGGCGGGGACGCGCTTGAGTTGGAGGGCTTGGAAGCCGGCCCAACCAAGGAGGGCGGAGTGGGCGGATGTAAATTTCCGGAGGGTCTTGGCAACGTTCTCGTCGGCATAGCCACTGGAAGCAGCCGAGGCTTTCACCTGCGTCTGAGTGTGTTGGCAGATGGTTCTGTGCGAGGGCCAGTGCACCTTTTGGCAGTCCTGTGACTGTAAACATCGAGTCAGAACGAGAAGGTGCAAGATAAAGGAAACAAAAACATACGCAATACTGAGTGGTCATCTGAGAATCGACGAGCGGTAAGAAGACTGTGTGAGAGAGATGGAAAAGCAGACATACGCATCCACCACAGAGTCTGAACTTCACGGCCGGTGTCTCGACCGTTCCACACTGGTCACAGATACGGTAACCACGCTGACGTGGGGGGTGGAGAGGCGCCGTGTTGTAGTTGGCGGCGGCGGGCTGGGAGTAGTAGGCGGCCATTGCTGATAGGATGGGACGGATTTGGCAGTAGAACAAGTCCAGGCGAAGGAGTGCTCGAGTCAGACAATGAAGAGCATGGGACGAGATGTTATATAGGAGTCAGATGTATGGGAGTGTGAATTAAGGAAAAGCGGAATATTAGCTGGAGCTGCTAATGGTGCAAGGGCAGATCTGGAGGGGCAGATCTAGAAATCAAATCTGGCGCATTGAAGGGATATGAGGCGAGAACAAAAAAGAAGCACCTTCTCGAGAGCCGTAGCGGGAAAATCCCCACCGAATATGAGCACAGTTTGGGACGGAATGTCATTAGTTTCTTTTTGTTTCGCGGCGGTGCACACGGGACAAAGGAAGGTGCAGCGCGGTCGGACGTTGATTTGTTGTTGTTCTTGCCTGCACAGCTTTTTGTTGTTTTTTGTCATCGAAATCCTTTTTGTTGTTGCGGAATCCGAAAGGGCAATTGATGGCGCTAGGCACCCACGCTCTGCCTGCAGCTATCGATCTTCTTACTCAATACGTGAATCCCAATTGTCCCGACAGTCCCACCCCCGTCATGCGGATGCTCAGAACAAAAAACTCAGGCCGTGGGACAACTGGGTTTACCTTCCTCTTTCGGACTGCAAGACAATTGAGCGCTCCTCGCCTTCGCTAAAATGAATACCGTAGAGCTATATTGATTATAGAAGCCATGCTACAGACAAAAGGCGAGCGCACTCAATGACGATAATTATCAAAAGATAATTTATCTTCCCAAAACCAGTACCCTCAAAGAAGTTGTCGGCTGCGTACCATTTTCTGGGTTCCGGCAGTTTCCTTCAGCCTCGGGAGATAATTCAGCTCTGAAAAAGTGTCTTGCTTTCAACTGGTGTCGGCAGAAGAAAATTGCGCATAGTCCAGGGCTATAATGATTGCCTAGCAACATTAAAGCGCGATCCCAGTTTGGGAACTTGATAGTGCCTATAGATGAACAAGGCTAAATAAGGACGGCTGCCTCTTTAATCGAGCGCTTAACGCCGTTTACTAATGGCCTGCTTTTGATGTGCACCTACTAGTCGCCTCGTAAGGGCTACCCTCTGTAGCTTACTGTCCAGAAAAGAAAGAGCTAAAGAGGCCGCAGATATAACAATCCCAATTTTCGGTATATTGATCTATTATTTCAATTCTACCACTCTGGCCGTAGATAATGCATGGCGGATCATTAATCAGAGCTTGATTGCTACCTGACGCTCCTAAGACCAGTCTAAAACATGTAACGCCGCCAGAATAATTCAAGGATCTCATATTTCCAAACCGGTTCTTATTCGACTTCAACCCTTGAAAGTGTCAGGTGCTAGCCAAATTCCAGAACGCGTTCATCATGATCGTGCACATCATAAACCAGCGCTCATGCACATTAGCGCTGCCCCGTCATTCTCTCTGTATCAATACTTCAACACGTCAGGAAATCGCTGATACGTATCTGTCAAGATTCTAGATGTAATTAAAAGTTCCCAAAATACAGTGACATGAAAGAGTTACACGACTACCAAATAAAAATTGAAGATGCATACCCAAACGCCTATCACAATCTGGAAATGACGAATGCCATCCTATCTACACTACGGCTAGCCTTTCGGGGAATCCTATACAAACACATGGGGCTCGTATTTCTCTAACAATATACTTACATCGTCCACAGCTAGGCTACGCCTACGACGTGAGCGGACCCAGCCCCTTTCCCCTTGCTATGTATGCACTGGCGATGGTGATGTCGGCGAAGCATCACTGGTTAGCACTACTGATTCCCAGTTTCATCCCCCTGCTCTGAGGACACTGAAACCTGCGTGGAGAGAGATTTGTACCACCCTTCCACTTCCCCTGCCGCTCTAGTATCGCTCTCGCATGCTGTGGCGCCTTCCTACTTCGCCTTGAAGGTCGGCCGCGGCCAGCAAGCCGGTTACTGAAAACTAGGCACGGATACAAGGCGTAAGATCTCTGAGCAATACTCAGGAGGGGTCTAGTCCTGGAATCCTGATGCACAGCGCGGAGCAGTTGGATTTCGATTTGATATATTTTCGTGCAGATATTCAAATTCGGCAGATGTGCTCGTTTTATTTAATATACGTACAAAAATTCTCCTGCCTCGCTGAACATTGGGTCGGGGATAAGCGGAGAAAAATATGTTTACGAAGGGACCCACAATCGACTTATCAAATCGCAGACCAGAGAGCCGCCGCTCATGATATTGAGGCCCAGTTACCTGCTAAATTATCCATGGAGATACATAGGAAACCATCGCGAATATATTCTATTCGCCCCCAACACCACTCGGATAGCGCGGCGATACAGGATCCACAACCTGCATGCACGCGTGTCCATACATGGCATATGCAGGGAGTATGTCCCCCAGCCAGATGAGTCGCCCTTGTTCGCAATATGGGAATAGCCGAATGTGGATACCTCAAGCGGAATCACGAAAGCGATCAAAGGCTCGAAGCCGCCGTTTGCCTGGAACGCGGACAGGAAGAGGTAGTATGTAAGTATCGAGGGAAGAAGCGCCCACTGAATGCGCTGAGAGTCGGTGCTATAGCAACGCTCGATATCATCCACAAAAAATTACTTGACTCTGAACTTACTGAAGGTTCGCTCCTGGGGCTCAGGCGCCGAGACCCGGCAGCCCCCGGCAACTTGAGCTCGGCACACTCCTTACTGATATCTCCGGCTACTGCCAATCACATATTTTCTTTCACTCTTTCACACAAATCACACAGAAGGGACTGCAGTTATTTCACAATTTCACAATTCACATCACCGACATGCATCACCTTGCAAATTATCAAGGCACTCAATTTCCAGTTCGGCTGCGGTGTCGAGCGTTTCCTGTGCAGCAAGCGATTTGTACGGCATATTTCCTCCCGCGAATATGCTTGACAGGGTTTCAACGCGAACCTGATCACCACGTTTTTGGGCTTTAAATACCCGACATTGCAGGAGAGCGAGCCCTTGTGCTTCTTTGAGCGGCCAGCCTAGCGAGTGAAACAGGTGAACTTCCGTCTTTGTTAGAGGGGAGAGTGCACACAGTCTGCGGCTTGAAAAATTTCCATTGATGCGACTCGTTCGCTTATATGTAGCGGCACATTTCAGGAGAAGCGAAAAGAGGCTGTAAAAAAACGACTCGTACGGACCCGGTGTCGATGAATTTTTACACGGTATATATGCGTGAATCCTAGAAGGAATATTCGAGAGGCAGATCCCTATGACGAATTTTTGATTTTCTACCGTCGCCATTAACAAATCTATTCGGGTGTATAAACGGCGTACATCTTGTCAGTACATTTGGTGTCGAAGAAATTGAGAGGGGTAAATACAAGGTCAGTATATATAAAAAGATGGAATAGTCGAACTAGCGAAAGTCATCGCCAACGCTTTACATCAGCGTCTCTTTCGTCTGATCCCGCACACTCTTGAGGAACTGAATGACGTCGGTACCACCCGTTCCCTTGAGCACGGCGCCCTTGTTGTGAGATTCGTCCGAGCTGCCCACGGCAAGGGTTGCAATACCTTGCGCTTCTCTGCGGCTGCGACGAGCAGGGATCACGATGTAGAGGGTGACGACTATCATATGCGCGTCGCGGAACTTTTTGAGGGCCATCACGGCAGCGTTGTACGCGTCAAGAAGGGCCGCTCCTGCGGCGGTGTTGGTATCAGAGGTCGAGGCAGAGTGCACGATATCGCGGAGGGGGCGCGGGTTGTTGGAGAGGTGATCGAGGAAAGCGCGATGATGGCGCGGCATGTAGAGCTTCATGCGCTTCATCAGCGCCGATGCGCGAACCGTCGAACCGTCGTCTGCGCTTCCCTTGCTGCTTTTCCCGTAGTTGTCAATGCCGAGGAAGTTGTCGATGGCGTGAATAAGAGCACTTTGCCCCGCGCTCGGCCCGGAGAGCTCCGTCGGGTAGATCAGACTGGGGTCCTGCTCGATCCCTTCGAATATCCATTTCCGCCCGCTCTGCGAATCTTCTCCCCGAAGCCATGGGCGAATTTTGTTGTAGAATAAATCCGGATCGCATCCCTTCTTCACGTCTAGCAACATAACACGGAGACGCTCGATGACATCGACGAGTTGACGCAGGTATTCGGTGATTCGTCGGATGGCAATGTCATCCCCGACGAAGGCTTCGTCCATAGTCGACCGCATGAGGTCCAAAGCGTCCACGCCGGCAAGTTCCAGTCGCGCCGAGGTGAGATAAAACTCGACTTCGTCGTTCGTTGATGTGAACGTGGTCTGGCAGCGGATGGTGGGGACCGTCGGAAGATCCTCGGTGTTTTCGCCTAGATGCCAATTGTAGAGCACATCGTCCGAATAAGTTAGAACGGGCGGAAGCTGGAGGTGTGCCGACACCTGAAGGAGGGGGAGGGCAATGGGTGGGGGTATACAGATAGCCGCGGTTGGGGGGAGAGAATGGACATAAAAATGCATGATCCATGCCAGGACAAGATGCGCGCGACGCAGGGTAGTCTCCGAGGTATTCATTCCGTCAATTGATATTACAGGGAGCTAATAAAATGTTGTCCCGTTGAATCGCTGATCATTTTTTTTGCGTAACTTGTTGTACGAACCTTTCGAACCCGTTCCCTCCAGCGTTCCGAGTCGTCCATCGCAGACTGCAGAAGACCCGGGCTGTCTCCTAGCTGCAATTTTTGGGAAATGGCGGCATCAAGGACGATCTCCCACGATTCCCATGCTCCAGTAAGGCGGCGCTGCGGTGCTTGGGGCGGCATAAACCCCGTTCGCGTGTCGACATCGAAATCATGGGCGGCAAGAGTAGTGGTATCAACAACACCCTGGGACGGCCCAGCGAGAATGTCCGGACGAGCGAGAGACAAAAAGTGGTCCGATCCCAAGTGCGCCATGGTCAGAGAAAAAAGCAGGTCGAAGGGGAGTCAGAGTGCTGGGTTCATGGATTATTCATCTCAGCTATTTTATGAAAACGCGAAAACAAAACGATGGTGTCATCATCTTATCTAAACGTCTAACGTTATCAGATTACATACACAACGATCCGCAACAAATCCGTAATGTCGGCCTGCCGCCTCCTACGTTGCTTAAGCTTAAGCTTGGCCTACGCCATTCAGATAGCGTCGACACTGCTGACGAGGCGGACCGATGCAGGCCGCTCAGGGTAAAACTGATACTCTCCGCATATATTCATGGCCCACTTCACTCTAAGTGACAGTCATTTTCTGCGAAATATACAAGTCGCACAACCCTCCATCCGTGTGCATGAACATAGAAAATGGCGAGTAATCCGTATCTCTGGGATGATATTGGCTAGTAATTACGACTCCATACATGACGACGAGCGCAGCCAGACCGACGCGGCTCTGCGGCGGCGTGGTCCCTGGGCGCTTAATACGGGTAAGACCCGACGAAGCATATCGAATTTGTAGTTAACATTCGAACCCCAGATCACGAACCCTCTCTTACAACTGCCGCACTCGCCGTATGCAGCGAAAGAATATTGCGCGCCCCTAATCCTTATATAAGCGTCAAATTTGAATATTGACCCATCACAGTTTGCTTTAGACTCTCATAGACGCGATGGACAGTCCCCTCCAGCATATCAAGTCTTCGATTCAAGGCCATGTCTTCGATGTCGACGAGCGCTCGGGGTTTATGCCGCCAGAGCCGCCAATAGCTCGTTTACCAGAGCGCTGGAACGCTTGGGAAACGGCCCTCGACTGCGCCATCGCCGCCAAATTGCAGACAGGAGACAAAGTGGGGCTCACACCTTTAGAGGCGTCGACGTCATACGAATGGCGAGTATGCATACGCGAGGTGAGATCTGCTTCGCGTTCCTGGGTCTCATGATACTGTATCTTATCAGCGGCCGAGCGATAGATGCCAGTGTTGTCCATCGATGAACTAGAGGGCAATCCCGTTCTTCTCCGACGCGCCCATCTCGTTCTCGCGTACATTTTGCACTTCTATATCCAGAGCCTGCCCACCGCAGAGCCAATATCGATACCCGCGTCGATATCAATACCCATTCTCAGCCTCTCAAAGCTTCTCGACCTCCCGCCAGTCCTGACGTTCTCCGACACAGTCCTATACAACTGGAGCCACAAGACAGCCCCCGCATCGACCAGTCAGATACCCGACATATCCAATATCCGCTCGCAGACACTGTTCACTGGGTTGGAAGATGAAGATGAATTCTACCTCTGTTCTGCGCGCATAGAGTTGCGCGGGGTGGAGGTCCTGGAGCTCATGCGCATGACGATGGACGAAATCTTTGTGGGCGACGCTATCGCTGCGCGCCGCATCAGAGAGTACCTGGTCACCATCGCCAGTGTCATAGAAGAACTCAAGGCCCTGCTCCTGGACGTGAAGAAGGGCTGCAACCCAGATGTTTACTACAACCAGGTCCGCCCATGGTTTCGCGGAGAAGATTCAGACGAGAACGGACGCAAATGGACGTTTGAAGGCATAGAAGATCATCCAGAGCTCTTCGTGCCCACAGAGCTGTCGGGCCCAAGTGCAGGGCAAAGCTCTCTGGTACACGTACTCGATATCTTCTTCGGGGTGGACCACCAAGCAACGTCCCCTAAGCAACGCCCATTCATGTCCAGGATGCAGTCCTACATGCCGCGGAACCACAGACTCTTCCTAGACCACCTCAAAGCGAGCCCGCGTCCTCTACGAACGTTCGTCACAGATGCCGGCGATGAGGGATTATCGTCTGCATATAATGCCGCGATCAAGGCACTGAAGACGTTCCGTGATGCGCATATGATCATCGTTACGTTGTATATCCTGGGCCCCGCAAGAAGAGCAAAAGACGCTGCGTCGAAAGATACCTCTGTTAAGGAAGACGGTGCCGCAACCAAGACTGCTTTGAAAGGAACCGGCGGAACGGATCTGGTTAAATTTCTTAAAGATACTCGAACACGGACGATTGAAACACTTATCATGGACTCGAAATAGATCTGGTTCCATACCCAAATATCCCCACTGATATGCATAGGAGCGTCCATACCTAGAGTTTAATCCATTTCGGGCTTTCGCCAACACCTGCGACTATCGCAGAAGGGTTAAAAAGTATGGCATAAGCTCACTTACCCTGGGTTTCATTTGGATCTGTTGATGTATATTCGCGCCGGAGGGAGTGATGAAGCTGTGATGAGCATATCCATCGACTCTTTCGAATTTAGTCCTTGATAGTTCACAGCGAGTATTGTAAAATGTGCTGCAGTGCACTGTTTACACCCGTTGTTATACGCTCTGAAATCTGCTCCTGACATCTAGGTGCACGAAGGATTAGCACGACAGCTCGAAAGTAAATAAATAAACGAAGTTGTGTCGTTTTTTCGCAGTCGAAGCTTGATCGAAGCACAGGTCCTTGGCGAGTAAGCAGAGACCTGGCCGATGTATATGCGGTGATTGATCGACAATATCGAGATGCTATAAAGAAGGGATACGGTGATGTCCTGGGCTCAAGTAGCGTTGTGTAAGAGATTCAACTTCTTTTGAAAGAGCACATTATGGATGTGATACTGTCGAGCCTCAGCGTCAGACTCATGGAACTCAGCGGCCCATTCCTGCAAGTGCCATAGTGGGAGCAGTTTCATTCTGATTGATAGGTACCGTGTAGAGGAGAACGATGCATAGCGAATAAGCACAAGAGAGAACTGTGGTGTGGAGTCACGGTCGGGAGTCGGGACTCAAGAGCACGACGAACCGTCATCAAAACGTGTTGATTTTGCTTTAGGTAAATCACCGCTCACGTGTCAATAATCGTAAAATCAGTTCCGTCCTCGAGACACAATTCAAATGCTGGACTTTTACTGAAATGCGATAAGTACCACAAGAAGGAAACTCGTTTCCTCCAATACCAACGGTCAGTTCAAGCCAGATTCAACCTGCACAACGGGCGCTTAATTATGGCAAGATGGCCGAGCGGTTAAGGCGTGTGACTCAAGCGTAATTGCTTCGTGTTCATAGCAGGTTTCTCATCACAGAAATGTGGCAGGGGTTCGAGTCCCCTTCTTGTCAGTTCCTTTTGTATCCGGGCTCCACTGAATGATAATCTTGACTGAATCAAGTGTAAAACCTTTTATTTTTGTTCTGGAATTTGAGTCTTTGACTTCAGACTGCGCCGAGCGTCCGTGCTCGCCGCTCCCGGATCCCGACGAGCTGCCCAAGTCCTCGCCTTCTGCAAAAATTACGTAGTCTCTGTGCTCGACACGGTGCAGAACAACTCAGGCTGTGCTACGAACACCTTCCTTGAGCGACTGCCAAGAAGGCCGCGAGCTGATATCGTTCCACCACCTCGACGAAGAAAGATTGGCCGTGAATTAAGGAACGTACATAATTTACATACCTGGAAACGTTGGGTCTTTTATCAAACACGTCTGGCGCAATCGTCACAAGCGACGCGCCAAAAGGAATATGGAAAAGATCGACAAGAGTAATTTCCTGTCAATTTCCAGATCAATGTTAGGATTATTTAAGAGCAGACGGTTAAAATTGGTGACGTACATCTCCCGCAAAGTATTTTTGCTTAGAAAGGATGTCCTCGTAGGCGTCCAGCTTTTCAGCTAACTGGCTGTAGATTTCATTGAACCGATCGTAGTCAGGAATAAGGCCGTCGCGCCTGGAAACAATTGCAGTGGGAAACCCCTCTAGAATGCGGCGAATAATACTCACTTCTTAGCAACAACCTCCTTGTGAGCTTGCGAGGCAAGAAAGTCAAAGTTTGCGAGCTCGCTGGAAGCAGCTTGCTCAAATATGGCTTTGGCCTTTAGCTCGGTGGGCAGAAGCGGCGTTCCCTGGCCCGCATATTTCTCGGCGATATAACGCCCAATAGCACGGCTTTCGTAGAGAAGAAAGCCATCCGGTTCCTCCTGTTGTGGGGAAAGATTGTGGATAAAAATCTTTGCGAAAATGACCGTTCAAAGATATATGAGGATATATGCACATACGAGGAGGGGTATCTGTCCGAAAGGCTGCTTCTTCATATATTCTGGTGCTTTGTGTTCCCTGTTGGGGACAAGCACGAACTCAAAGGGGACATTCTTTTCGATGAGAACGATAGCGGCGCGTCGTGTGGCGCTAGAAAAAGGGCGGCCGTAGAGCTTCAGGTTAGTTGATGCCATAAGAGAATTTGGATAATATTCAACAAGTAGAGCTGCTTATAAACCAATGTTTCTGGAGGTATTTATATGGCAGGCTATCGTGGTGGCCGGTGCTGCGAAAGCCGTGAACCGGACAATGGTCAAGATACAGTGCAGCTAGCAGCCTCGCTAGCAGGCGTGCCTAAACACATGCCATATATGACGGAAGTAAGACGCCAGGACTCAAGAAAATTGCGTTGTGCCGCCATGCTGAGCCCACGTGTGATTTACATTGCTACGAAAGTGGACTGCATGAATCAGCGCGCCTCGATTGAATAAGTTAGATACAACAGATTAGTGATCAAGATATAAGTTCTCAATGACGAACGACTAGATTGTTTAACGAAATTGGGGTATCATGGTTGGGGTATCGAGGTCAAGTTCAACATCACTAGAGGGCTCCCCCCGTAGGCGACAATTTGCGCTCCCTGGGGAGTAAATGTCGTTGAATAATGACTATATCAAGAAGGTAAAACCCATATCTTACCCATTAGCATTTCCGAGCAAACTTTCAAACCGCGCTCTAAAATTTTCAATCTCGTGATCGTATTTAGACGTCATATCATCGCCATGATCCATTTCGAAGTTTTTGCACTCCCTGATGAATTGTTCTAGGTCCTTCACCCGGGTTATCGAAAGTTCGGGTTCATTTGAACCTCTTGCTCTAGCCAAATAGGATGCCACCAGGGTAGCCAGTGCACCTACGTGATACGTGAGTATACTGTACCCAATCTCAAAGGGCGCGACGTTACGCACCGAGAATAGTTGTTGGTACAGCAGCCTAAAGGGTAGAAACCATGAGATGCGATTTGAATCGGGAAAGGAGACCAACGTACTGATTTTCCTTGCGTTGCGACTGCCGACAATCCAGTGGTGAGCGAACCGAGAAGTACTTGCAGTCCAATTGCGATATTCAATGCGAGACCCGTGAGCTTTGCTTTGGCTGCATATTTATCCTTCTCGCTATTGGCGTCGGCGAGTGTTGCCGACAGTCGCGCGCTGACACTGCCAACCATGTACTATGAAATCAAAATGAGCCGCATCTATCTGGCACGAAGCATAACTCACACTTTGAGGGGGAAATTCAGGTTTCTCATGATGCACCGGGACGACATGATCGATTACTGAATGCGTTCTGGACGTGTGAGGGCCCATTGTCCTGCCTCTAGCTCCTCCATGTACACCATCTGCAGCGTGGAATAGGCGCCCAGGAATGGCGGGTAAATGATAGGAGGGGAAGGTGTCGTGCAAGTAATCCCCAGCAGCTTGGCGAAGTCGCGCTCCAATACCGTCCATACGGGGCTGCTCGGCTTGATCATTTCCTTGGTGCGTCATTCCAGGGATGTGATCAATGAGATTTGCGCGCTCGTTTGCGATAGCTTGACGCAAGCGGGAGTTGGGATCATCGTTTACGTTGCCAGAGCCTTGCGGATAAGCACCCGGTATGTGCTCGACCAACCGATTGCGCTCTTCGTCCATAAATTGACGTAACCGAGCACCTACGGCTTCATCAGAAAGGACCTGACCGGGAGTATCGCCCAATATCTGCCCAAAGGAGCGACCACGCTCATCCTCTAGAGTTTGCCGTATTCGCGCGCCATACCCTTCGCTGGTCTCGTCCTGTTGGCGTCCTGATTTTGCAGACAATAATTATGGACGTCAATGCATTGAATTGGCGCAGCTGGCCTGTGACGTACCGCCGACATTCACATTGGGTCTGCCAGAGGCTGAGGCAGGAGACGCGGTGTGACTTCGAGTCCGAGGCGAATTCGGGTCGGCGTGGCGGAGGGGGCTTCCGCTCGGAGACCCTGCAAACGGGTCACCGAGCTGATGTTGTGGGGAATGGTCCCCGCGAGGCCGAGAGCCATATTGGGTGCCTGGTGGTTCGTAGATGGCTGGCACAGGCGGCAAAGCTATTCCAGACCCCAAACCTTGATTGGCCGTATTTATTTGCGTCACTTCAGGTCTTGTAGTCGCGCCCGCTGGATAGCCTCCCATTCCTCGCTCTAGATCAGACGGAGATGCATAGGCCCCCAGCGTCCTTGACTGCTGGTGGCTACCTCCCCCAACCTGCCAACTGCTAGGAGGAATGTTTCCTCCAGTTGTAGAGAGCAACTCTCCTGACTCGGGACTTGATGTCTGCGACAGAGAGGAAGGAAGCAGGATTCCTGTATTGCTTGAGGCAGGTTGCGCGTTGGTCGACGGATTCGGTTCGTGACTCTCGGAAGCCATTGCGTTTTACCAGCGACTCTCTTGGAAGCACGAGCGACGATTGGCAGGAATGATAACCAAGAACATAATTGGGCTCATGGGCCACTATAAACGAATGTTTGACACGCCCAGCGAACTTGATGACATCTTGTTTGTTTCCGGCGTCAACATGTAGCGGTGGACTCGTCGAGCAGGGAAGACATCTGTCAATTGATCAGAATGGAAATCTTCGTAAGCCTTCGCGTGAAAAACGATTGAGAGGATGAGATATTTCTGCCAATCCCGCAGCGCCAGAAAGGTGGGAGATGGAGATCAAGAGAATCCCGTGGGTAAATCAGTTATCGTTTCGAATTCTTAGTACGATCTATGTTCGGTTCAAGGTTGCCGTCTCCAAGCTGTCTCCAAGATCACATTGCGTTCAATAGTAGTAATTCAATACTTATTCGGTTCATGGCTTTTGATGAAAAGTAAAATTTCAGCCAGCTTGTTTCATAAGTACAGATAAGCAGTAACCGAAAATTACAAGTCATTAACGACAAAAAGAAGAGACAAAATTTTAGCGAGCATACAGCAATTCTATCAATATAAATTAGAATGTTATCTTCCACATACATCCGCAAGCGAACACAAACCGAACATATGAGGGTACACAAAGGGCATATGCACATAGGTAAATTAGTAGCTGGTGTAATTAACAACTCAGGTGCAATGGGGACGGACAAGGTATTTCAATGCTGGGCAGGTGTTGCTGCTGGCGTTAGTAGTGCCCAACCGTAACATCTCTCTGGAAAGCCCCGCCACTCGCTGATAGCTTGCGCTCGCTATGGGAATTATCTCAGAATAAAATCAGGGATGAGTTGGAGTTTATCTCACCCATTGGCATTCCCCAAAAGACTTTCAAAGCGATCTCTGAAGCGATCTACAACCGGTTGGTATTTATTCGTCATGTCCTCACCGTAATCCTTCTCAAAGTTTCTACATTCTCGGATGAATTGTTCCAAGTCCTTCACGCGAGTTATCGAAAGTTCAGGTTCGTTTGAACCCCTCGCGCGTGCCAAATATGAAGCGACAAGAGTGGCCAGTGCGCCTGTGAGAGGCTATGAGTTTATCGCGCTATTTAATAATAGTCGCCGCATTACCGAGAATAGTGGTCGCCACAGCTGCCTATCAGCATAAAGGTATTTTAGTTTTAGTTTGCATTTGCAGGGATGGCGACCTTGTCCTACCGATTTCCCTCGTGTTGCTACTGCTGATAGGCCAGTGGTAAGCGAGCCGAGGAGCACTTGCAACCCAATCGCTATATTTAGTGCCCAGCCAGCATATTTCGCTTTGTTGGCGTATTTGTCTCTTTCGCTTTCAGCATCATGCAACGTCGCCGAGAGCCTGGACGATATGCTTCCTGCCATATACTGACTGCATTCAATCACCTTACAACGATAATGAATGGAAATAAAATATACTCACAGTAGCAGGATCGTTTTCCAACCTGCGATTATTAGAACCAGAGCTCGAGGGAGGTCGAAGGGGCACGAGGTCGTCGATGAAGGATCGAGCTGTCGAGAAACGAGGTCCCGTTGTTCTGCTCCGTTTAACGCCGTCGCCGGTTCCTTTTCTGTTGGTAGTCGACTGTCCTTGATGAGGCTGTGTGTTATTCACTCGAGTGATACTATAAAGGATCTCTCCTGCAGCCTGAGCTCCTAGCGTTCCCGCATCGTCAGTTGCTGGGGTGCGTCCTTGCACAATGTCTTCGCGGGATATAATCGGTACGGGACCTTCAACATCAACGGTTCTCAGACTGCGCGGTTGCCGTTGAATTCGCCTTGGCCGCTGAGCTTCCAGATCGTCGTCCAAATCCCCGGGATCGTCCTCCGGATTATCCTCGTTTGCATCGTCATCGGCGAAGTTGTTTCCGAATTGGAGCCCAACAAGTTCTGCGCGGTATTGCTCGTTTTGCCGAAGTAGCTGATCGATTAGGATATCACGTTCGCTCTCCTGCTTCTGAAGGGGTGGGCGAGGCGCGCTATTATTATTTCGACTGGAACCTTGCTGAAAGCGAGGCGCGCCGGCTCCATGGACGTGCGTTTCGGCGATTGAAAGAGGAACGTTTCCAGGGAGGGCCTCTGGACTCTGCGCGAGAGGCGAACCCGACGATCGACGAGGTGAAGTTCTACTTGTCGGGGAGTCGGAAAATGGGTCACTACGCTGGCTCCGCGGAGAGTAAATGCTTCGTGGTTGAGCATGATGTTGAGGTCCTACTCTCGACCCTGGACTAGCCACGGGAGCTGGCAGAGGTGGCAGCGGCATGCCACTACCGACCCCAGCCCGGTTACGGTCATGCTCTCGTCTGCTCGCTAAATTTGTATCCGCCCTGACCGAAGAAGTACCCACAGTCAATGGTTCCGTGTCTCTTCCAGTATCTATACCTCCAGGTTGTGGCTGCTGTTGTGTTCCCGCTCGCCGACCAGTGTTACTCTGTTCAGGTTGACGTTGTGCAGAGTTGTCACCAAGATTGCTCGGCTCTGCGACCAGTACAGTATTCAGAGCTAACTCAGTGCCTAAAACCAATCCGCTATTTAGGATCAGCTCAGTAGATGTTGGCTGAGGAGGCTGGGGCTGAGAGTCGGACCCTTCCAGTGGGTCGTTTCCAGAGGGGCCAGGACTAGGCGGCCTGTTTCTTTGAGAGCCAGACCCCGGCGTATTTTCGGAAGCCATGAATAAGCGCGTCAACTGACAGTCAGTTGGAGAATGTCAATGTGGGAGGGAGTAAGGCCAACCAGAAAGGAGGATGCAGTTTAACATCTGTTTTCGAGCTAGCCCACGGCGTCAAAAAACGACAAGGAAAGCGTTTGCATTTACGTGAAGAAGGGACTTCATTTCTCCCAAATCTGTCATTCTGTGGCTTCTGCTGTCCAACAAAGCTGCATCGAGTCTGCCGTGTGGATCACGGAAAGCGATTCAGACAAGGGTGGGTGATGAAGCGCTGGTATTTTTGTCCTGCGTGTATCCCTGGCTCACTTGTGACTTCGTTACAAACTTAGGAGGAGATAAGTGGGGCGAAAGCAAATGATAGACCGGTACCTTGCATCCTTGCACGTCTGGGGTAATGTGGTGGCATATATGTATCGCTCACTTAATTCCGGTTTTCCCAGCGCTAGAAGGTTAGACTCCACCGGGTGAAATAATCGGCTAGATCCGAGGCCACCTATCTTGTATTTTTTTACTTAGCCTATGCGCGGAATTGATCATTACAGTAATTCACAGCATACAAATTACAATTCGGATACAGTGATTTCATTGAACATCGAAACTTGATCGAAACAAAAACCTATGATTGCGCGACGCGGTGGTAGCGCCCTAAGCCACCCTTAGGCCGCGCTGCGCTCTGCAATTCTGCTCCGCGCATGCTCCGTGGCAATTCAATCAGAATTAGAAGATCGATAACGCAAGGGATGATCAAAGAAGGATCCTGGCGCTAACTTGGCGCTTATACGCATCAATTTTATTGCGGTGATAAGTATGGGACGGCACGAGGGGCTTGCACTTAACGTTAAATCCGGGTATAAGAAAAACATGCAGAAAGCGAGAGAAAACGTACGGCAAATATAGATGACAACAATCAAGACAGGAGTATGTGTTGTGCCAGAAAGCCCAACAACACCGCATAAGCAAGGGGGATAGATATCTAAGAGTAAATGATGCGATGCAATCCAACTCATGATCCAGGAGGCGATAATTTGCGCTCTCTATCAGAAGAATCAGAAAACATTCCAACAAAGATTGCAGCAAAGTTGAGCGAGCTCACCCGTTTGCGTTACCCAACAGCTCCTCAAACCGTCGACGAAAGTTATCCAGTCGGTCGTCAAGGTCATGACCGACATAATTAGCATGGTCGTCGCTGAAGTTATTACATTCCCTAAGAAAATGCTCCAAGTCCTTTGTCCGCGTGATAGAAAGTTCGGGTTCATTTGAGCCTCTCGCACGAGCAAGATACGACGCAACGAGAGTAGCCAAAGCGCCTGTAAAGGAATCCATAAGTATCTAATATTGGGTAGCACAGGAATCAAGGCACCGAGAATTGTTGTCGCCACAGCAGACTAGTAGTTAAAAAAATTGGGGCGTAAGTATACGATGCCCAGGAAATAAATAAGCGCAACTAGACCAAACTTACACTTTTCCCTCTCGTTGCGACAGCTGACAGACCCGTTGTCAATGATCCCAGTAGGACTTGCAAGCCTATTGCGACATTAAGGGCCAAGCCTGTGGCTTTGGCCCTGGCGGCATACTTGTTTCTTTCTGATTCTGCGGATTCAATTGTTTTGCTCAATCGATCTTGAATCGAGCCATGTATGACCGGAAGATGTTTCTCGTTATAGAAAACCTGCCGGCCACCTTAAGGTAGTGTTCGAAAGGCATTTAATGGACGAAGAAACTCACCTCTCCTCTATCATCGTGCACTCGTAGTCGTGATAGGTGGTTACTTAGGCGGCCAGATGGCGCTATAGATGAACGGTTATTCGGATCCATAGGTTGAGATAACGTCCTCTGTCTGACAGGCTGGACAGTGAACTGCGTTTCCGCAAGACGAACCCCGCGGGGCGAAGGAGGCAATGACCTATTGTATGTCTGATATCTTTCTGGACGATACTGGTGCATTTCTTGCCTCGGGAAACTAACATCTGCATCTCCTCTTCTTTCTTCAACGGTGATGACTCCTGGTTCATTGGCCAGCGCCAGTTCCCCAATCACTGCCACATCTGGATCTGGAGGTGAATTACGCCTCCCGGAATTCGCGGCAAATGGGTCGCCTCCGCTCGACTGTCTTGCACTCGACGTGATAGAGATGTTTCCCCTGTCACCAGGGATGGCCTCGTGTACACTGGCAGGCCGGTCTTGCTGGCTGGTGGGAGGTATGGCGTGTTCGGATGCCATTCTCGATGAGCGTGGGGGACCGTAAAAAGCACGGCTTGGTGTTGTGCGTTAGTGGCGAAAAGGAAGGGAGAGTTGGCTAGCGCGGAGACATGTGCACAGACATTTAGAAGTTGTCAAAATGATCGATGATTAGATGTCTTGTATACCCGAGATGAAAACCAATGCCAGCAGCAGCTCAGCAGATATTACAGGTAGTCTTCGCGGACCTGTCATTCAGGTGGAAATATCACGGCGCCGGATTTGTCTGTGAGAACGAAACAGTCGTTTATCCTCGCAATGAAGAGAGAGATATCTATAGGCGTGAGATATCAGTACATTGATTGTAGCAAGTGATCATGGAAGTACTGACTTCGTGGACCGCGTCTTCCAAAGCACCGGAAGCAAAGCGCATATAAAAAGTTTACATCTGGTAGAATGGCCGGTCCAGGCTGAGATGATTTAAATAGTGCTCACTCTGTATCACTCCCTTCAATTCTGCTCAAGACTTCGAATAATCCACTTTCTTGGAAATCGCTCGATAACAATTTGGACGCAAAGATTTTCAGCGACCATAATGAAACAGGTAATTTATTACTGCAATGAACACACAGCACGGACCTGTATGAAGCTTGTGGGCCTAAAATAACCAACGTTCAAGGATCACGACGGCAACGGGGGAGCAAACGATCCTCGGCCCCGCCCTCTGAATCCTCCTCGCGCAGGACCTCCTCGACGACGATCACCGTTTGGAACGAACCCGCCACGCCCGCGGAAGCCCGGCACAAACCCACCGCGGCCGCCTCCACGAGGCAGCCCTCTACTCGAAGCTGCGGGGACATGGTTGCCGTTAGCTGGTGCTGGTACTGCCGATTGGCTGGCCTCCGTAGGCCGATTGGAGAGGGTTTGCGCATTCTGACTGGGACCCGAGGGGTGCGAAGGTGGCCCACCTCTACCATTCACATAGCCCCCTCTGCCACCTCCCCTATTTGGGTTAGCCATAATATGGACATGTGTCGGTTGATTACTGACATATCAGGAATTAAGATCTAGGATTCGTCTACGAGAAATAATAACGCACTTGTTGCCCTGTGGTGCGGGACGAAAGCCAGAAGCAGGCGCTTGGCCAGGAGCTGGATTGATGGCAGGATATGGCCCAAAACGAGGCTTGAAGGGCACTTCGTTGCGAACAGGAGGTGGTGCTTTAGGGTTTGTGGAGGTGACAAACTGAGCATTGGTGAGGTTTAGACAGGTATTAAATTCGACTGTGGAGCCACGATATTGTGAGCAGCTGTTACTCGGACATGAATACCACTTTTTTCAATTGAAGATCAAAGATAGAGAGCTTACCGATCGCCTAATGTCACTCCTGCCATGAAGGGCACGTCCCACACCACGTCCATTGATTTCGTGTTCAAGCCAATGACAACGCCTTTAACCGAAAGAGGAACGCTACCGGAGTCTTGCACCATGGTCACGCGATCTCCCAACGCGAAATGCTGGTTTTGCAGGCGGTAGACAGCGTGGCTGGGCTTGAGCACTGCTTGTCGAGGAATACCTTTAACAATGGCCTTCTTGATCTGTGAATTAGATTTATTTTTCATGAATTCGTCCGCTAATGATTCGACCTCAGCGACAGTGTCCTACAAAATGGGTAAATCAATGACACGTCAAAATATCACCGCAAGTACTCACCTTTGTCAACTGATCGCAGAAGAGGGAAACTGGTTCGAAATCTCGAACACCCTTTGCTTTCAGCCAATTCTTGACTTCTCTCACTTTAGCGTCAGAATCTGCCCCTAAGAAAACTTCCGACGCCTTGGCCATCGCTGCGAAGGGATCAGGGCACTTTCTGATTAACACGTATGTAGGGACTTACCATCGCCACTCTTGTCGAGGACGCGGAAAACCTCCGGGAATTTGTCCTTGTACTCCCTGAGAAGATCAACGGTATTCTGACTGTACTCCCAGTTGCGACCTTCTTTCCGCGAGTAGTTGATCACTTTCAGCGCCTTCGCCTCGAATTTGAGGCTTAGTCCCAGATTGTTCTTCACGCCGTCAGATGTGATTACCATGAAGCTTGAGGCAACCTTCCCCAACGCGCGACCGGTGATGCCAACTTGGTCCGCAGCCTTGAATGACTGGTAGTAGTGACTCGACTTGCGATTCTCGACGATAGCCTTGAATTTATCATTCTCTGCCTTTTCGGAGGGGAAGAACTAGAGACATGGATACATCAGACGCGGCGCTCGTGAACTTAATAAACAGGTAACTCACAGCGAGAATCACCGACAGTGTCGAGTCGGTGGTCGACGAGACTTGGGCAGCAACACCGTATGCGTGCTCGCCTAAAAAGAAAATCTTGCTGCCTTCCGGGAATTCTTCGGAAAGAGGAGGGGCTTCTCGCTCCAGGTATCGCGGGTCTTCCGATACAACTTCTGTTAGACACATTTGCACCGCCTGCTCAATTTCTTTGTCGACATCCTCGTAGTCCTTGACAAAGGCACCGGACTCTAGACGTTTTAAGCCTACGTACGTGTGTAAATTATCAGCGTTAAAGGAGTAGGCAAAGATGAAGGGAGACAACCTTTCAGAGGGCGCACATGCAAGAGCAGGCTGACATCTCCTGGAAGCACGCCACAGCGCTTCGAGTAATAATACTCAATGCGCTCTGCCTTCGCTCTCCAGTGGCTCAAACCCTGCGGCGCATGCGGGTTCGAGATTACACGCGACGGCCCACCAGGCGTCACGCTCATTTTCTCATACTTGAACAGTGAGTCCGACACTGCGACAACCATCCCCTCTTGCAAGAATGGCCAGTTGATAAAAATTCGCTGACCAATCATCTTCTCTGCGATTTCCTCTGAACGCTTGCCCTCGTACGGATTCTCGATGTGCACCACCATCGACTTGTTGCGACTCTCCGACCCGTGCACGTTGACTCCATGGTGGCCGAGCATCGCAGTGTATGGCAGTGTCTTCAGCGAAGGGAAGCCGGCGAGCGCGTCCGTACCGAGGGCAACACCATCACACAGCCCTGGGATGAGGTGCAGGCCTTCCAGTACCGGGAGGTAGAAGGGTTCCATAGAGCATGCGCAGCGATAGATCGGCGGAAAGAATCCAGGTAGCGAAGAGGGATACAGGGTGGGCTCGCCCGGGTTGAACTTGAACTTGGTACTCGTTCCTAACGAGTTGCGCTGTTTTTCCTCCGGCGTCAGTCGATGCTCTCGAGCTAGATGGGCAGTGAGTGTGCATGATTCAATTCTATGCCCCGTTGAGACTCACCAGCCATAGCTTTGAGTAGCCTCTTTTCATCAATGAAAGGAATCTTAACAATGGCTTCCCAATCCTGCTTCTTCCCGTTCAGATCCTGTTCGAACTCTAAAGGATAAAAGTCCAGGATGGGCGAGTTTGGGTCATACATCAAATCCTAGAAAAACAACTATGCTGAGCAAAACTGGCCGCAATGCTCTTATAACGAAAGGTTACCCTGTACGCCAGAGGAATGTGTTCCATACTGGCCACCGGGAGTACACCCATAAGCTGTTCGTAGGGCTTAAATGGGGTGCCCAATTCGAAGTTAAAAGTCATTTTGTCCACGTTCCGAAGATCTGGATAGATTATGTAGTCGTCTGAGCCTGCTGCATGCACAATTCATGTTGTCACTCACCTGAAATGCGGGGTGCATAATGGTAGTCGTAGAACCAACCCCAAGAAGCCACCCCGCTGTAGTAATAATGCATCACCCACTGCAATCCCTCGACGTATCTGTATGCCAAATCGCCCATGGCCTTTGAGTCGTCATAAGAAAACTCCAGTTTTCCCTAAACAAGGAGAGCGGATGATCAACTACAAGACAGAGAACCGATACCTGTTAAAACGAACCTCGTAATACCCTCGCTTCCACTCGTCCATCTTCTCCTTGAGCGCTCGTGTCTGCCGCTCGTCAAAGGTACCCTCCGCATCCTTGTCCATCACCGGCGCCTTGTCATACTTCTTCAACACGCGGTCAACGGCCTCGCGTGCCTCTGCGTCGTCCTCGCTATCGTCGTCCTCCGGCTCCTGAACATTTCCACCAGCTTCCTCATCGCTCACTTTGTCGTCTGCACTGTTCAAGACACTTGGAAAGCGCCATGTTACCAAGTTCGTATCTTGCTCGTCGTATTCATCCCACTGCACACTCAGATGCAGGTCCGCGGAAAGGGTGTTGATAAACTGCCGATCGCGCGCGGGGAAATCATTGGGCAGTGCAAGCCGGGCTGCGCGTACGGCGGATGGAGATGAATCTTGCCTGTACTGCAGCACAAATGCCTTGACTTTGTCAAACACTTCTCGTTGACTCTTCGTCAACACTACAGGTACGGATAGTGAGATCAGACGAAGTGGTACAGGCAAGGTAAGAGAAAATCAAGCCACTACTCACCAAGGCCGTTTTGTTTCTTCCCATTTTCAAGTTGTTTGACGTGCTCTCTCTGCTTTCCCTTGTACCAGTTAATATCTGCGTATTCTTTCTCGAACACTTCCTGCTCCCAGTGCGCCATTTCATCGAGCACCAATTGAAGGCGCGTCGTATTTATCACACCACTCTCATTGATATAGCCATCTAGAACAGACCAGCGTCAGCATACCACTAATAGTTCATACATACTCAGGAAAACTTACCCATGGCTGGTAACACTTTCTTGTATACATCAAATAATCTTTCAAGCCCATTTTCATGAATATGCAGATCCGGAAGGTTGGGCAAGAAATCGTTCCCAACGAAGACAGCAAGCAGGATAAAATCATCTATCACGCGCTCTAAATTGTAATCAAAGGGTAGGGTCGCCTGGATTTCGTGAAATTCCAAGTCGAGGTATTCCCGCATCAACGACAGATGCAAGAGATAGAAATTGATAGCTTCAAGGCTATTTGGTGGTCCATTAGCAAAGACTGTACGAGCCAGAGATAGTCTGCGAACCTTGTTCCGCCTTTCTTGCGCGATGCCGGTCCAAACTTGACCTCCTCGCGCAGCAAACAGAAATGAGGGTCGTGGCTCAATAGCCCCAGCATGATTAGATCGGCATCCAGGCCGTAGAGACAGTGTCGCACGTTCGGATTGTAGTCGGGCTGTGCCCGCGATAAACGAATGTATTCCATAATCTTGTGCTCGCCCTCTCCCGGGACCTCATGGCCCGAGAGTACCACTTCGATATCGCGCCAGTTCGCGTCCTCGGTGATCTTCTTATTAATAAAATAGCGTAATTGCTCAGACAGCCGCGTCATGAATGGCGTTCCTGCCGGGGAACCACTTTCAGGACAAACAGCTAGAGTCAGCGGAAAGTGGCACGCACCTGGTGTTATACAATTGCTGTCGAACGCTTTCTCCTCTGGCAATTTCTCGCCCTTCGCCTCTGCCTTCGCGCGCACTTCCTTGGCCTCTTTCGCCGTGCGGAAGCGCCGACTTCGCTGTTGATTCATCTTTGCTCGAGGCGCTACTCCATCCACAGCCATAAAAAACAGCTTCTTGGGTTTGATTTTTCCAAACAAGTGGTCCACGTAGGCGAAGATTGACGTGAATATCTGCTCTTCGGACAGGCGAAAATGTGCGTCCTCGTCATTGGGATGTGAGCCTGGTTGGATTAGAAGTCGCAAAGCCTGAGTTTTTGCAAAATGGGCTCACAGTTGTGGATGATTCCGTTGAAATCCAGATAGAGGTTGTCTGCTGGCAATGAGGACCGTGTTTTCAGAGCTTAGACAGGAGCCACGCACCAAACTCAGGGATCTTGTTCTCTTGTATGAGTTGGGAGGTTAAGGGATACCGTTCGCTGGAAACGGAATCAGCAATATTAACAATTCTGATAAGATCTTGTGCGTACGAAATATAACGGAAGAACTGGAAACCGAGACTTAGCACTTTTGCCGCTGGAAGTCGCATGGTAGCTTACCTTTGGAATACCTATGCACGAAGCATTCCTTTAACAGATTTACATCATAAGAAGTTCAAATAACTCACCCATGTTCACTACAAAGACGGTGTGTTAGGAATGAGGCGGCGAGCAGGTGATGGCGGGGATGAAGTTTGTTTGGTGGCGCGCGAGTCACTCCGAAGTCGCGGATGCTTCACTGCCACTACAATGACTTTCACCGTCGCCCACCGCCATTCTTGGTTCTTCCTCTGTCAAGTCTCTTGCAATCCAGTAATCAAGCAGCCGAAAATATGCAATTTATGACCAGGATATCTTACATCAATCGCAGATTGGAGTAAACGCCTCTCAGACTACTTTGCAAGAAATGTCCACGGACTGCCGCGAGGACGACTCGGCTCATCTCATGCCTAGAACCCAACAACATCAGGACTACAAACTCAAATGATCGCTCCAGCGATAATAAATCATCAGATTGACAGGCACTCAGAAGTGAGCTGGCTGGCTCAAGAGTCGAGCTAGTTACGACTGTATATACCTCACAAGGGAAAATGATACCTCGCATAACTCTGAAACAACGTCTCAAATTTTCCCTGTCTCGATTTTACTCCCTTGAAGGCACCTCTAGTCGTCCGAAGATACTACCGCAATCGTAGATTTGCCCAAGGGCTCACCATTGTCAACCTTTGACATACCGACCACTTCTTGCCGACCCCTTCTCTCCTTCTCAAACCTTGCCCTATCATGTGCGTCATGATCATATGAAAATACTATAAACGCAGCTGCTCAAAATAATTGTCATTAGATGAATCTATGTCCGCATCAAGTGCTTCAGCATGAAGTATCGAGTGCGCCCGCATATTGCATCTCCAGAGTCTAATTACATTGAGTATGCATGCTTCAAGCGCTCCGGGATTTGTGAAGCCTGTGATGCACCTATGCACTCGAGATAGGGCGTCCTGCCCGGCGCACATGTGACGACGGATATACATTCCCAACTTAGTCCTAACCACCGATGAAAACGCAGAAGGCACACTACCATTGCAGTCGGAGGTTCTTGCCAACAGGAAGCCCGCGCGTCCTCCTGCTTTCACGTATCTCGTCTCAGCAGCGTCTTCCTCGAGACTCTCCTCTGCACCATTCATTGCCCCGTGGGGCGGGCGGCAACCAACACCCATCCGCTCGGCCGCTCATTGCTTGTTCGACGGCTGATCCCCGCATTCGTCCCCTCTCAGGCTTTCCCCACCGCTTCACTTCATGCGCCGATGTGGATATACGCCACCCGTAACACACGAGTGTGTTATGACGCGGATGAATAGTATGGGCGATCCTCGGAGCGCGCTACCTGCGCAAAATAGGCTACTCACGGCAGCTACACTGCTTATCCGCTCTGATCCTCTTCATGAACGTCGTCACTCCGCAAACACCTCAAGGCTCCAAGCCGACCTCCCAGGACCAGCGGTGCCGGCGAATATCTTTGTGCGCAAGATTGGAATTCAATTTCATCTCCGCTGTGTCCTGCATGCATAATGTAAGTATAATGGCGCCCATATCCGCTAACGGTGAGTTTTGCGCCCGCACCCCAATCGTTGATTATTACGTTTTACGGTGAATATTGCGCGCAAAATGATCAGCCAGTGTGGAACAAGTGAGCGCTTGAGCTTGCGTATCTGAGTGTAAAGTATATATATCTTGTTCCTCTCCTTTCGAAGCAGCCTGTAATGATAACTACGTCAGACGAGCACCACAATTCAGAATGTACTCCGCAATAATAAGTACAATTCGCATTGAACGTAACTCTCAAAGAGCCGTCAAGTTATCGAAGGAGCTCCATCATGGCGTTATTAAAAATTTCCGATTCTCGCTCACACCCGCCCTTGCGCCTCCTCGCCTATCGGATGAATGAGGCACCCACCTCCCATGAGTTCAACAATGGAGATCGTCGGACAATTCAGTGTATCAGACTGTGTCGCATCGGCTTTTGAGCGCAGGGGATACGTAAGCACATACCGATGTAGCCTGTGTACTGATGCCGGCGCGCATGCTATGCCATCCTGAATCCTCGCTATGTTTCACCCCCCAATAAGCAACATAGGGAAGAATCAAGGGATCTCCACGTCAATGATTTGCATTTCTATACAATCGGCTATTTTGGGCGTTTACTTATTTTCGGCGCTCTTTTTCGAAGCCAAATAGTACATACACTCCGGCATCCACGGCGACAATAGCGGGAGAAAGTGTCAGTCCCGCTGAAACTAAGTACTACTTTGGAGGATTGTTTATGAACAGCGAAACGCATGTTATTAAAGGTACGGATTAACCAGATTGTTTCTCCTGCTTGGCTTCTGCATGGAAGTGAAGTATGCCGTGATTTAATAATAGAAAAGACCTATGTGAAAGGAAGGGACACGCAAGGAGAATGGTGCGCAGCTTGTATACATGCTGGTTCATCTCAGTTGGCGCTTGAGTAGTTCAGACTCAGAGCTTCATTTTATTTTATGTAAACTTTGATATCTCAGTCGGCTCATAACAGGCTTCACAGATCCAATGGGCCGTGGAAACGCAAGCGATTTCGCTAACCATTCCCTTTGCAACGCTTCAAATCACCCACGCGGGCGGTGTTTCAATAACACGATATTATCTCGAATTCCAAAGAAAGGCTTAGAAGAAAACGTGAGTCGGTAATCGACGGCGAATACAGCCCCTGAAATTGATAAATGCTGGCAGTGCAGGGTCATAACCCGATCCAGAGACACGCTAGCCCTTCGACCCAGAAATTTTCCAGAATGGCCCGTTTGCGTGGAGTTGTAATTCCAGTGTTCAGCGGAATTTTCGGTGGAACGCGCGGATGCAGAGCTTTGCAGATTGGTGATAACCTGTCTATAGCCATTCCACGGTCTGGTGATAACGATGAAACCGTTCGTAAGCGTTGAATGAAATGGCCGATGAGAAAAATGCCTACCGCAGGTGGCTTGGAAGAAATGTCGTACGTGACCCGGTTGATACCAGCGACTTCGTTTGTGATGCGCGATGAAATGCGACGTAGAACTTCTGGCGGGAACGCGAACCTGTCATACGGTATATCCCGCCCAATAAGCAGTGAATTACGGAAAATGGCAATGAGGAAACGAACCAGTCCGCCGTCATGAAGTCTTCAGACTGCACTGCCCGCAGGGCAATGACCTGAGGAAATTCTCGGCATCAATACACGGCGCAGACTATCAAATCAACGGTAGTTCCGGCGAAGATGATACGCACTTGCTCGTACGTCCTTTGGTCTCCCATCACTCCGACGGCTTTGACGGGAAGCAACACGGCGAACGCTTGCGCAATTTGGTCGTACAGGCCGGCCTTGCGGATTTCCTCGATGTAGATGGTATCTGCCAATTGCAGAATCTTGACCTGCTCGCGGTTCACTGGGCCGAGAATGCGGATGGCGAGGCCAGGCCCGGGGAAGGGGTGGCGCCCCACCAATTGAGCAGGGATAGACAGCAGCCGTCCAAGGGTGCGGACCTCATCTAGTAACGGCGCGAATGATTCCGGATTAGGGAAGTGTGATATATGGGGCCGTCAGACGCGTCGCACCTTTGAACAACTCTCTCAGGG
Source organism: Hypholoma fasciculare (assembly GCA_016801325.1). Lineage (NCBI taxonomy): Eukaryota > Fungi > Basidiomycota > Agaricomycetes > Agaricales > Strophariaceae > Hypholoma > Hypholoma fasciculare. The sequence goes on from JAEKIV010000066.1 coordinate 55,474, forward strand.
GTTCGATGAGCTTGAGCTTCATGTCCTTCAGGAGTCCTCCAACATTGTGATGCGTCTTGATTGTAGCGCTGGGGCCCTTGAAGCTGATGCTTTCGATGACGTCTGGGTAGAGCGTTCCCTGAAGCAGCCATTCAACGCGGCCCTTGGGTGCCGCTCCAAGCTTTTCTTCGTCCTCAGCTACCTTTTCGATCTTAGAGGCTTCTTCCTCAAACACGTTGATGAAGGTGTTTCCGATGATCTTTCGCTTCTGTTCCGGGTCTTCTATCCCTTCCAAGCGTTGTAAGAATAGATCAGACGCGTCCACCACTGTCAAATTCACGCCGAGATCCTTATTCAGCATGTCGTTGACTTGCTTGGCTTCGTTGAGGCGTAGTACACCGTTGTCGACCATGATTGCGTGAAACCTATGACATAAGAATCAAAAAGGCGCCCAAGCGTTTATATCATGCTGACCTATCTCCAATTGCTTCATGCATCAACTTGGCAGCCACTGTGCTGTCAACTCCCCCACTCACGGCCCCGATGACTCGACCTGTTGGACCGCATATTTCACGAATGCGCGCAATCTCCTTTCCAATAAATTCTTCCTAATAGAAAGGTAGAAAGAATGAGTAATATGGACTTTAGTAATCATAAGATATTAATACCATCGTCCAGTTTTGTTTGCATCCACAGATATCAAGTATGAAGCGACCGATAACAGCTTTTCCATTGGGCGAATGGGTCACCTCCGGATGGAACTGAATCCCGTACCAAGGCTTCGAATTGTGGGCAAGGGCGGCATATGGCGCGGTCCCCGTGTACCCAATAACGTGGAAATCAGGAGGAGGTTTCGATAATTGATCCCCATGGGACATCCAGACCTAACTCGGGAGGATCAGTCACGCAAAGCAGCATTGGGAGGTACCCGACTAGCCTTCATCTCATCTCCAAATCCAGCAAACAACGCGTCTACAGACCCATTTCCATGCTTCGCAATTGTGATATTTGCGGAGCCGTACTCGCGGTGGTCACATTTTGTCACTTCACCGCCAAGATTCCACGCAATTTCCTGGTACAAAATTGGTTGGGTGTTAATCGCGCACGGCTGAGAAACAGATAAATACCTGCAGACCGTAGCAAATTCCTAAAATCGGGATGCCCAACTCAAAAATAGCGGGGTCGACATGGGGGGAAACGTCGTCATAGACCGAGTACGGTGATCCCGATAAGATGATTCCTGTGTTATTCCGTTCAGCTGTTGTTCATGGTCTCACAATCTGTGCAACCTTTAGGCTTGAAGTGAACATCCTTGATCAATGTCGTACAGGGCATTAGCTCGGCGTAAACGTTATGTTCTCTGCATCGTCGCGTTATCAAATGGCTGTACTGTCGGAATATTTCAAATTTATGAAAAAAGCGGTAAATGCTCAAGAAATACAGACCTGAGAGCCGAAATCCAGGATAAGGATGGTGTCAAACTGATCATGAATTTCCGCCATGGCTATTGAGAAAGTAAGATAGTTTGATGCGATCCAAAACCAAAAAACTTTGAATGCACGTCACGTGCGTAACAGATCGAACGGGCCGTTTAGCGCTCTGGCTTCCCACGTCCTTCCCAACCACATCCCGTCCAACTCGAACATGGTCATTGTCAGTCAAGATACGCCATAGAACAAACTCCATCCAAAATTAAATCACGTTGAGTTTCTCTCATTGTATTTAATGATTTTTTAAATAATTCTTCCTCACAATGCGCGATCCAAGGCCTCGGGCAGACACGGGTCGGACTCGGACATGCAAAGAGACGTATAGAAATACTTCTGTCTGCGACGTGCGAGGCCGAACTGCGAGCGTTTCCTTGCATCGGAACTCAATCGCTCGCTTCTTATCTCCTTCTTTGCTCTTGTAGTCTTGCAGCTCGGTCGACGGCGACGCGCTGCGCAGCGGCAACCTGTCCAACTCGGGCAGCCATTTTTTTCGGCCGCCCAGGCCTACAGGAAGTTGACACGTCTCGAGCACTCGAGTATCTGACCTTCTCAGCTCGAGCCAGCCTACGGGATCACCGTTTATTGTTAGGTCTAAACTCGATTTTCTGCCGACGGGACTTCTCTCTTGCCTCTGGCGGCTGTGGTCGGCCTCATCTCTTCATCGAGCCAGCAACATATCATTGCAATCAGTAAACTGTGCCTTTTTACAGCAGCCTACGCCGTAAAAAATATGTCGCAACATAACCCCCAATTGCCATCCGAATCTGCGTGCCCGCTGACGTCTGTGTACACAGAGCATGTGCACAGATTGCTCTTGCATCATATGCCAGTGCCGGGCATTTATAGGACTCTGCAAGCTGTAGACATTGGCAGCATGTTTGGCCGGCAGACAGTGCAGGTCCCATAATTAGCACTATTTCGCCTCTGTTGACTGTTCCATTTTTTTAGGATCTCTGCTCCGCCAAATAGCCCTTCATTCTCACAAACTGTGATCAACACAAACAAGCCTCCAGCTACTCCCTTGAAACAACTTAACAGCAACTAAGGTACTAGGGCATGCGATATGCTATGCCCACAAATTTGCTCAGACCAAATATGATTTTCGCAATTCGCTCATCGCGGTGATAAGGTTTTTGACCCAGAGCCACGCGTGGAAATACGCTCGTTAGAGGATTTTCGCTAGCTTTACGCAGGTCCGTGTCAGGAAATGTCATTAATTTATCATCCCGCGAGTTACTGATCAAGCAAATCATTCGTCATCGCAAGTGGGTTGTCCAACCTGTCGCCCCACTCGCAGCCCGTATCTGGTGGCAAGTACGCATGCGTTATCATACTTCTCGGATCGCCCTGTTGTTCGAGAATGATGCAGCGATGTCGAAAGATGTCGGGCGTTCGCACACCGTCCCCGCTAACGGACTGCGCGACCAGCTTGATCGAGCAGTCTACTCTTGTTTTGCTCCTCCACTTCTCTTCAATGTCAGAACCGTCGATCCATACTGCTCTTGATGCTGACCAATTGCCCCGAAAGCCCAGGACTCGTCAAGAACGCGCCAAGATGTCTACGAATAAAAATATAGTGTTGGTTATCTGCTTGCACTCTTTACTCTGACTGCTCAAGGCAGCCACATATGCTAACGCCAATCGTGATGGGCCTTGTATGTACATATCTTCTTCGTAGAACTTCGAGAACATGGCAGCAAGTCGACATTCGTTGCGTCACAAGAAAGCGTGGTGAGTATTCCACGATCATCGTGATTGAACATGGCCATCATTCGCCTATGTCAGTACCACCCATGTTTTTTTTTGAAACGATCAAGAGCATGGTTTATCCGGGAGCTTGTGTTTTTACAGTAAACTTCGGATTGAACCGTTCCTTTTTTCAATGTTTCAGTCACATCAGGCGCTTTGGGAATTCTGTGTGATTAACTTTAAGCACTATGGATACCTAAGAGACACCTTATCGCTCTGGATATTTCGGTGGACACTATGTGGCATGAATGCTTCTTATGCAGAAAAAACGTTAACACCGTCGATCACCGAAGCCGAGGTGCTCAGTTCGAGGAGCAATGCCGCAGTTGGGAATGTGCCTTTTATGGCAGTTTTGTCTCTTTAAAATAGAGCATAAAGCTGCGTGGCTCCCATATGCATGCAGGGCCGCCCCATAACTTGTCCTCTGTTCCTTATTTTTAGCTGTGACCCTCTATTGTCACCCCTGGGCATAGATCGTGTCAAAATATTAAACAGACGCGGACATGCAGTCCGAGGTGAATGCATCGCGTCCAGTAATAGCATTTACCGAGGTATAGTGAGCAAAGAAGGATCTGCCTTGGTGCACTTAATTATATCGGCGGGGAGCAGGAGCACCGCGGATTTGACATTTCGCACTCCCTTCTCTGGCTCCATTTCCACGCTGAAAAGAGCCAAATCCACAAAAACATCGGAATTCTAATGCAGACAGAGCAGATGTCACGCTGCCATCTCATGTACCCCGAAAATTGATTCAGTTGTATACAAACCTCATCGCACGCACACCCACTTTATCAATAGCTTACCGCATTGGAAATTAGAGTATTTAGAGAGACAGGGATGCCAAATCTCGTGACTGCTGCTACAAAGCATCAGGCGCTTGACAAAGCTGCTGAGAAATAGTCACGAGCGTCTAGAGATAGCTGCAGATTCGGGCGGACAAAAGGTAGCGGAAGGCGGTGTTTTGATCGTCTCGCCCGTCAATACCCCTTAACTACGACACAACTGCATATAAGCTAGTCAATAATAATACACTGATTTTGGTGTGTTTACCACCCGCCCGCTCGGAATGAATCATCTAGTATATACGCGGAGCGTTGCATTTTTCCACAATGAGTCGTAGCCATATTAGCGATTTAAACAACGCTTTGGGCGAGAACGGAGGAAGCACAGCTCCCTCAGTCCTAAATACAGTGAAACTGCTCGTTCGTTCGCCGCTAAATAGGTACCTACTGAGTACAAATAAGTATTCGACATGGTTATCGGACATGGACATATTTGGACGCCGATCCTCACAGGCTGCTGCATTCTTGCTATAGCCGGAGCAGTGACTGAAGGTCGAGGTATGCAGCCTGGCCAGTGTCATATCTAATCGATTCGGAACTGGCTGGAGAATTCAAAGCTGGGGTATTGGCGGGCGCCACTTGCGTCTTGACAAAGATCCTTTCCAGTTGATGTCATGGACGGTAGACGACGTGAATAGAATACTAGACATATCACAGCGACCTGATCGCGGGCTTCACCTATCCGCAAACTTTCCCTTTCCAGTTCCAGTTTTGTTGTGGCATGAAATTATCTGTATTGGGATTTAACAGGATTTAGCAGCGGCACATGATGAGCCCAACCGACTGCCGACTCACAATTATTCTTGGAATAAGATTGCCATTGCTTGCTCTCATGGTCTCTCTTCTTGCGGCGCGGGAGTCTCAAGCGGCACGATGCTTGTAGGACATGGCGGCGTTCAAAAGGTGTCGAGCGTCTGCTCAAGGACTCGAGTGACCCATTCCGCGTAACTCCTCCGGTGACTGAAACGGAGGATCTGCTCAGTGAAATAAGCAGGCGGGGTAGAGAGATGGGGACTGCTAATCCACAGACCATACAGAAAGAGGGCTAGAATATCCCCACGGGTGTCAGGGAATCCCATGCATTTGCGTGGAGAAAGCCGTGAGTTGTACACTTTGTACATGTACACGAAACAGAATAGTGACGACCAAAACGATCTATAAATAGATCCGAGGGGAGCTTGAAAAGTTAGTGGTACCGGAAAAGGTAAGGCTATTATGTAATTATCCAGCACTCAAAACCGAACCAGTTCTAGTCGAGACCGTTTTCGAGTTGGCTGTGGCAGGAGTGAGTGGTCCGCACGAGGAGAAGGACGCTACTATTATCGCCTGGGTGTTGCTTGGGTGTAAACGAGACAAAATAGAGGCGTGCTCTGAGAGAGCACGCCGCTAGGATATCTCTTATCCCACCACGCAGACAAGAATTCCACATGTAGAAGATATTCCTGGTAAACCAGCAGGCCAAGCAACTCCATAAGGTACGCTGCCTGTACGAACCTATCCGGGACGGTAGACATCGGAGTTGCTCGTAAGCATGCGCCTCCCTCATCTCTCTCGACGATCTGATCTCTTTTGGGATCACAGTCCAGTGATCCCGATCCACTGTGGGAGCACCACTGATTAGACATATCCCCATTTTAATGCAGATGCGCTATTACAGAAACAATATTAAGTGGGCGCATCATGTCTACTTGTAATTCCTGCTTCACTCTCCTCCTTCCCTTTCGCTGTACCTATCTTTTAACTAAAGCATGTCTCAAATGTTTTGTCGAGAGCGCAGGTCATGGACGGCGAAGGAGGACCAACTCCTCCGAGACGCTGTTCAAAAGGGTGTGTTCATTTGCCCGACGCTCAAGGCATTATGCTCATGCTTAAGCTACAGAGGACCCTGACAATGCGAACCCATCCAAGTGGCATGCAATTGCGAAGCACGTTCCAAATAGAACCAACAAGGATTGCCGCAAGAGGTGGTTTGCGAAGATGGCTTCAGATGTTGTAAAAGGTGGATGGGCCCCGGACGAGGATGAGAAGCTGGTAAAGGGAATTGAACGATATGGTACTCGGTATGCAGAATTATTTGACTGATTTGATGCATGAGAAGGTTCTTATTGTGCATTATTCCCTAGTTGGTCGCTGGTCGCTTCGGTTGTTCAAACGAGGAACAGTGACCGTGAGTCATCCTTGCTGTGGTTTCGTCGAGCGCTCGCTTAATGATTTTCCATTAGAATGCGCAAAGAGGTGGACCGATACACTCAACCCTGCAATTGATCGAACTACCTGGTCCTCCGAAGCAGTGAGTGATCCTCTAGCAGTCGCTCGCTGGCCTCGATGTTAAATCATGCACAGGACGAACTACTACTTCGAGCAGTATCCGAACATGGCAAAGTGTGGACGAAGATTGTTAAGACCTATTTTCCAGGCCGGACGGGGCTTTCTGCGAAGAACAGGTGATTATTGCGTTAATAGCGTGCACCCATGGAAAGAAACTCACGTCATTGTTCAGATATAACAGCATAACGAGATTCAATTCAGACTTGTCTCGAAACACCCGACCACGGCGCAAATCCGACAGTGGTGCCTATGCTCTAAGCCATAGAAAGACAGAAAGCGTGTCCTCTTCGTCAAGCGCGTCGCCGGAGTCGCCATCAATGACTCTGCCATACATTACCACATCGTCTTTCCAGAACCAAATGGACACGAAACAACCCCATCCCTACAGGTTCGAGCCTTCCTTCTCCACGTGGTCGTCTTCTTCCTCTGTTACGAGCGACGATGCTCCCTCATTCCGCGCATCTCCAATCGGTTTTGACTATATTCCTGACCACGCCACTTCTCCATCTCCATCCGACACGACCTATCATCCATTTGAGATTTCCATGAACAACACGCTGTCGGCGTTCCCAGACTCAGCGCAAATTTTCCCTGGCTCCTCATCACCGACAATATCTTCAAGCCAGCTATACAAGCACTACTCGAATCACGGCCATCTCTCTGGATATTCACAGTACCCGCAGGCTCTCACGAACGGTGCTCACGACGTCCCAGATCAGTTTAGCATCTTCGATGGCATGTCGTCATTGGACTCAACACCTATCATGGGATGGGAAACCGGCTCCTCGGCGGGTCCCAAGGTTGCCAACGGCGGTTACAAGCTGCCTACGTCTAACGAGTTTGTGAGAAAGATTTTTCTTGTTTTCTACCATGCAATTTACTGAATTCCTTTTTTTTCCCTAATGCAGTATGTATTTTAGAACACATCTTCTCATGTGTGCGCTACTTTCTGATGGTAGCTGGTATATTCCTTAGATGTCGCCTGTTAAAATATCTCCTCACAAGTCATGGCCTCTTGGAACACCTTATTACTAGTAATAGTATTTGTAGAATTATGTATAGGATGGATGTACAATCAAAGCATATGCATTGCGCTTAACATGCGCACTTCAGTTGGAGATGACACAAGTGGGACCCGGTCGGCATTGTTACACCCGACTGAGAACTTTGTAAATATCGTTTTGTCAATATTTACTCAAACCGCCATCAGCAGTCGAATTGATCTTTATATTACGCAGCGCCTGCTTTTCTCTGCTCGCGTCGAGGGCGCACAGCGACGCAGTCATGCACTGCGCATATTTAACCGTTGAGGTGTGCGCGCAATAACTGCGCAGGTACTTGGCTCGATCTTGCGCCTGCGGTTGAGCAGGTGTTTTTTTCTGCCGCCGACCAAGCACGTTTCACGGCCTTCGTGGTCATTACTGTGTCTCATAGTTTACAGCCATGTAAGCATTGCATTCTCATCACGTATATATCTTCGAAGGAGGTATTATTTGATTGATACCTTTCGATCCAGACTCCACTCGGAGATATCACAACAAAACTGTCGTTGTTGAGGATTTACTGAGAGCCTCAGGGCACACGGTGAGTAATGACTAATTTTTGACTGGAGAAACGACTCAAGTATAAGTAGAACATAGTGTCTGATCTACGCATTGTGGGCGCGGTTGCACTGCTGAAGTTGAAACAACTCGTTACAAACGAATTTCCAAATATTTTCTAGTGCCTAGTAATGAGTACCCTGTCAGCTCTTCGTAAAAATTTTGCGTGCAATTCTCGGTTCTACACAACCTTCTAATGCTGTGTGCAGATCATGCAGTGTGTTGAAACCTACACCTGTAGACGTTCTTCGCTCATAATTTCGGGGCTCTCCGAGTATAATTAGACTATAAATTACTCTCTCGGGACAGACGTCCCTCCAGGCCCGTGAATAAGTGCACGCTGCTCAGCGAATTTAGTACATGGATAGTTTACAAATAATGCGTGACTGCTGACTCGGACAGACTGGGAAGTTTTCGCCATCAGTCTTTTCAGTGAGATAATGTGCATGATAAATTTTATTATATTAATGTCCATAAGTAATGCTCACCCAATTTCCAGCGCCCGCCGTACTTAGTACGGATTGAGACTCGAATCGCCATAGCTCATGCCAACCACATTCTCATCATCCCGTGCCGTGCGGCTGATGCGACATCATTCGGTCCGTGAATTCGCCTTGACCTTATGTACAAGTTACTCTTTTCGAGGTAAATACGCAAGTGTCAGTACCTCTCACGACCGGTATAGAAGGACAGCAGACTTGGCCGGTGCAAGTGAATACCAGCTATAATCAGCGAGGATTTGAAAGCTATGTCCGAGTCCGATCTCAGCTCGCCTGTCGGACACGAATTGGGGCAAGCAGCAATCAGCTACTTATATCCTCTCTCCCATACGATGCCCTTCAGACGGGAAGCGCGGAGGTTAAGTATCCACGCACTGCGGACGACCAGTGGGTCAGACATAGCATCTTCAGCCTCGGAGACCAGACTGCACTCCGCGGCAATCGGAAGTGCTTGCAAATATCGCAGCATAAAGCAAGTCCACACAACGTAAAGACGCTGACTTGAGGCTGACAAGTGTCCGTTAGGAAGACACTGTACTTTAGTAGCAGGATAAATGTGATATCAAATGGGCGCAAGAATAAATCAAGTCACGCAGGTTTAAATAAATGGATCGCTAATACTCGAAGGCAATTATGCAACAGAGGGTCAGGGACGTCTGAATCTGGAGTGATTCTCCTACCCCACAGTGCCTTAATGGTAGAACCGTGATTAAGCGCCCGTGATCGTAGCGTGCAATAAGTTAATGAAGGAATCTGCTCGCTGTATCTTACTTGGGGTACAGCGCCAGCCGTCTCATTGCGCTCCTAATATTTATTCCAGACCGCGTTCACTAAATATAGTATATACCTCCTCTACACCTCGGCCTGATCCTACTTCATCCGAGGTATCGACCGAGCCAGGTGGATAAGTTGTCGAGAAGTCCGCTGCCAGTACTACCCCATGCCATCGTGGATGGGCCCCCAGAATTTGCTGGCATTCATCCTGTTAGTCTTTTAAATGAGTTGCAAAGTTGCTGTCAGTGGCTGCAAATAGTTGGCGACCTTTCTATTCGCACATACTCTACATATTTTACAAATTCGCATTCGGTACAGATCCCGGGACGATCGCGGAGGCAAAACCCGAAGTCCTGATTATCACCCAATGACGCCCCATGGAGAAGTGATTGCCAGAATTCGGCAGGCCGGCCTCTCCCCCCACAATCTCCGGCTTCAAATTGTCTCCAGCCTGGTATTGTGATGGATGGAAGCTGTAGTGGTGGTGCCTTTGATAAGAATGACCACTGAGGAAACCTTCCCAATCGAAACGGCTAAAAAGCTTCTGGTGCGAACCCGTGAGTGACCGACGATCGTGGAGGGAAGGAACGACATAGACTGTTTCTTTCCCATCTATAACTTACTAGTACCTATCTTGAGTTCGAACGCGATGAGCGTACATATAATGAGATGGGAATACAATTTTTTGGCGAACATTTGTCACCAGACGCGTCTGACCTTGGAAAGATTTAAATCTTTCTATTCTGTACAAGACGAAGAGCTGGAATATCCCGTGCATTCCTACTAGCTTGTCCCAGTCAGGACTCTGAAGTCCCGCTAACATCGGAGCATGAGATAGGCTGCATGGTCATTCATCGAAGCCATTGACGATGCCACACCATCGAAGACTGGTTTATGCCCATGTATACAACTTGAAGAATTCTCGGTAATTTAATGAGATACAGGCCCATTAATACTATACCTTCCTCCAATCACTGCAGGGAAGCTGTTAGCACTTGTCAGTTGTCTTACACCGACGAGTCTCGAGGGTTGCTTTCAAATTCGGTGCTTGGCACTAATGATTTTGTTCCTTGAGTTGTAGGGCTGCGTTTATATTTTGTCCCATGAATATATCACTACCTATGTCCAAGATAATCTTGTATGATCATCTAGGCTTCCAGCCTCTGCCAGTGTGTAAACCAGCTAAAATAGGTCGCAACTGTAAATATGTCCTAATTGTGGCTCACCGACCGAAACGATTTCCCAAGATCGCGGAAGCAAATTGCGCTTTCTGAAGAGTCAACACATGTTTCACTCAAATTTTCCTAAGGGACCCATGGCAGCCCAAGGATCGTTCGGCGTCGCTCTATCAGTCGCACTATTTTCAGATTGAGGCCAGAACGCACTGTTCAGTCACGTCAAAGAGATGTGTAGTTACTTAGTCCATGTAGCCGGTGAAAACCGGCATAGCCCGATACTCCTCTGGTTCTGAGAGGTTTTGGGATAACTAATGGAGTTGATCAGACTGACCTATCCTTGAAAAAGGAGAGGGCGCCCTACCAGTACGGAGCGCATAAGGCAACGATGTAATCCAAATCTAATGAGCGGAACAAATATACGACCGGCCCGCCATGGACTGATGCACTGATGGCTGGCCACTTGCTGGCTTCAAATGGCCGCGCAGACATCAGTTTTCCGCGTGGGTTGAAAGTCGTATAAAGTAAATCGCGACCGTGTTCATCATGTGAGATGTGCGAAGATATTCCTGTATTTGCAAATCTTCAAATCGCTCGCCAAGTTTGAAACCGCATCCATCCACGAGAGTCCTCTACGGCATAATTGAAGGTACCGGAGGTTTTACTACAGCAACTGACTTGGTGTGGACATTCGCGGCCAGGGTCTTTCCAGAGTTCTGAATCCTAGATTTGGACGACATTGACATCGTGGCTTAAGTTCACCTATCCCATGTTGATTTCATGCAAATTTCATGTGCGTATTTTGCACTCGAGTTTGCAGTTGTGCTAATTCTTAATGCTGAAATTTAGGCATGTCACCGTCAACATTCAACTGATTGAACAGTCCGAGAGTCCACTATTAATTGCTTTTCCACCTTTGCCCAGGCCCAATATGTGCTCACTGTGCGTGAATTCAAGCGGGAGACCGTCGGCGAAAACTCGGGCCGCGAGCAGCATAATGACCATAGCCATTTAAGAGGAGCACGAAGGTCCGAAATATCGCGCCATCGCGTTTCTTTCAAGACCACAACGTCTGCCCACCGACAATCAGAATGTCTGAGTTTAGTCCAATCTTACTGACGCTACCTGATGCGCAGATCCAACCATCTCTAGCAGTCGAGGTATGTGGGAAGTACATCTCAGTCCTGTGCTGGGGAATAACTAGGACCCGTATCACCACAATGCGCAGGTTCTGCCATATGGATTCACCATACACAAATTCGTGGTGCAAGTTGATGGACGTGTGAGTCTATCATCGTTGCATCGTAGCATGAGGTTCACAAAGTCCCCGTCCGGTTATTCTACAGACGCATGATATAGTCATAGGCCCGGAATCGCCCAGCGACCATAAGACGCAAAAGTACACTAATTCAATTGTTGGAAGATACGCAAATCGCATTCCAGTAGGGTCTCATGTCTTGGAACGGAATGGGTTCAAGAGCCATTTGACCGCTTTAACGAACGGTATGTTTCATACTGCCATGCTCATTTGATATCGGATCGTTTATAACTGTTGACCCGTTAGAGTCCCCGGAGGTTTCCCTTCATGGTGGCCCTGTGGGATACGATGCTTTGCCTTGGGCCCTCGTTACTGAGGAACAACCAGCAACTTTGTTTTCTGCAGCGGAGCTCAATCGCATCAAGGCTCTCGAGGAATCGTCTTATTCTATATTTCGACTACGATCGCCTTCTGGAGATCAAGGTTATCCAGGGACGTTATTGATTGAAGCATTCGTCGGGCTTATTGCTCCTGGAAAAGCTCATCTACACGAGCGATCGACCGGCTCTGACGATGTAGAATACTCGTTGGGCAGTCTGGTTCTAATCTATCGTGCCAAGTTGGAGGAACCTGATCTCGTTACACCTATCAACCTTACTCAAGTGAGCTCCGGTCTAAGTCTCGAGGGGTGCCCACTTATTATGATCTAGCATTGGGGGTTCAACCTCGAGGCGAGCTTACGCGACCAAGTACCCGACAGTCTGTCCGTCAAGGACCATATCTTATCTATCAAGGTTAGTGGGAAGTGCGAACTCTCTGCGAAATGAAAGATTGAAAGATTGAGTATCATCCATCTAGAGTAATCGCATCGCAGAGCTGGCTTCGAATAGTCTTGGAACGGGCAATTATATCCCTGCAACACCAGCGCATGCTCATGATTCGAAGACTATTGGGCACCAAATGCCAGCTTCCGGTTATGGTATGTGCTCCTGGTGCATCCTTACTTATCTATGTACAATAGTATTTACAAGAACCGACGCCCATGTAGACGATTACTATCTCTTCGCAGAGAAAGCCAATTCGGCGATCCCGACACGCGTTCCGTTATCTTCTTTCACGGACACGAGCGATCTTATTCAAGATATTCTTCGAGACTCCGATGACATGGAACGGGGCACCAGAGCCGAGCCAACAGTCGAGCTAGCCTCCAACAAATCTGGGATTAGGCTTGTCTTTGATAGCAACCGTATGTTACATGCCGACCCTGCATACAACGACATTCTTATCTAATCTTGCAGAGCATGGCGCTATGTTTTATTCCAACTCTATGGCGAATGCGGCCAAAGGCGCACGCAAGAAAATTCACGGTGGCTCAGGTGTGCGCGATAATGGCGATGCATATGGTCCAGGAAGTACGTACCAGATGCTGCTGCCTTCTCCGCGCTCGCTTTTTGAATTTTGCAATTTGGTCTTCTTTATAGCTGCGGCGTTCATTGAATTCCACCACGTGCGTCTATCTCTTCTTAATTTCTTTTTCTGTTTGTGAACTCACTTTCACGTGTATCAAACTTTCGTTTAGCCTCTCGCCGCATTTCTCGAGCCCAAGAACAAAGACGGCGAAGATACCTTGCTGACATCTGCTGAACTGTATCACAATTACGTCCGCTGTGATGTGCTGTTTAAAGCCACAAACCAAGCGGACTACTGAATAAATAAGTGACCAACTGCCATATGTTCGACGTACAGTATCATTTATGCGACGGAAATTTGATCGTTAATTACACATGGCCCAAATCTCGTCCATTTGGTTCCACACTGAGTTCCTTGCCTTGGAATTCTCTCGACATCAGACGAAGTGTTACTGATTCGGACAAGCACGTGTACCAGAAAGTACAGTCTACTCATGCCAATGTCTTTCGGGTTCGCTCCTCTTTTTTACATCAGGTCATATTGGAAATAACGAATCAGGAGGACTCAGTAGACAAGCGAACGTTATACTTAAGTCATTTCCTAATCTCACGGCTATACATATAATTATCTCTTACACAGGCCCGTTACCGACCGATTGGAAAGTACTTAGTTTCTGATCTTTACTTTACCATCAGAATCCTAGTCACAGATTGCAATAATTACACGAACATAGTATCTTTTTGGCTTCTTTTCAGTTTTGTTTTGATACTCCATCTTCTCCCATCCTTTCCTCATGTGCGTAGTTATCAGATCTGACAGTTCCCTGTACTACGATCCAGATGAAACACCCTTCCTTTTTGAAGCATTGAATGTAGCAAGTTATACAAGCTTTCACCCGCCGAGTGTAGGACCCACAAAACAATTTTTCAAGCGCTCATGTTGTACAACTTGTTGATCTCTTGTTGTGTGATTCTAAGCCTATGTCGAACCTGTCGAGATTGATCAGTGTATGCACATCATTTCGTTCTGCCTCCTAGGTATATTGTGAGATCGTGGAGTGACCGGCGAGTCCTCTCTGGTTTACAGCTAAGGATAGTTTTGCTGTGACATGAAGATACAAACTTAGGATGGTAATCGAAGCCTCGAAGTGAGCTCCAACCGCTGATCCGTCTTCATATGTCATTCAATTTGATTGCTTGCGACTGAAATCCAAACGTTCAAAGTTCGAAGCCGGCGTCCCCATCGAAAGTGTTTCGGATGAGTACTATTTTCATTCACAACACGATTCGACACGAATCAATTCAAGGCAACGCACAAAGGGAAAGTGAGCCATCTATCGCCATCTTGTCGTTCACTCGCATGGAATTGACAGAGTGTGCTCAACAGAGCACCGACTTAATCAGGATCACAACATGGCGATCAATTCGGCTAGAGAGATCGGCGAGCAAATCAAACAGCAGCACCAGCATCACAGTACTACAACGTTTAAAATTACTCGAAACAATGGTATCTATGTAGAGATAAGGATGCGACTCATTTCCAGGTCAAAGAAAATGGCGCAAGCATTACCGACAATTTCCCCCAAAAGCCAACTACTGGGACCGCAGCGGCGAGCTTCCCCTCTAGCACAGCGTTACTGTTTTCCGTCGCAGCTACAGCTTGTACAACCGGAGAATGCGTTTGCTGTGGCGGGTATTCACCGCCATTGGGAGGCGCATTGCTCGCTTGTGCATGCAACCTAGACGAAATGGCGATCTTCTCGCTTATCCGCAAACGTTCCTCCATATTTTTCAGTATGTCGCCGTAGCTTCGCGCATTGTTTGCCGAGTCGTTCTCGAGCCGGCGTATGATGGCCTCCATTTTCGTGCGCTCCTGAAGAAGTTCTCTGCGGCTCTCGTCATCCCTCGCTCTGGTTGCTTCTTGGATGTCGTTCAAGAGTGCATACATCTCTGTGCGATGCCTTTCAATCTGCTCGAGGATCTCACGGTTGACCTCCTTTCCCGCCTGAGTGTCCATGACGCAGAGACCGTTACTTAATTCCTCCTGGATTTTCAATGTCACGGGAGTGCTACAGTTCTGGACAATGGACCGGATAATCGCCTGCGCTGATTCCAAGGTGTTATCGTGGCGAGCAAGGCGCGCCCCCTTGTCAACTGCTGGCTTGAAGAAAACCTCTTTGTCGACGAGCTCCTGCTCTCTTTCTTCGCCCAACGACCGCTCAACTTGATCCCACATAGTCGTCGTTATGACAACCTTGCAGAGGGAGTCTTCGCCACAGAGATTACGAAACATACGAAAACTGCGTGCAGATATCCCGCCCACGCGATTGTCGAGTATTCGATGCATGTAGATGACGCCTGCTAGGCGGTTTCCCTGGTCATATCTGAGGCACCACGCTGTATCAGTCTATCGTCAAGGAAGAAGTGACGAGTGTTGGATAAGACGTACGAATAAGAAAGGTATGCCGCGATCATGTTTAGAACGCTTGCCGCGCTGAGGGTTGTGTCGTCAAAGCCAGGTGTATCAATTAATGAGATCATCCGCCCATCGAGGTCAAATGGTTTGGCGACTTCGACATCGCTAGTGCAAGATTCAAGCTCACGTCCAATGCGAAGGTTGGAACCGCTGAGCATATTGATGAACGACGTTTTGCCAGTTCCCGTAGGACCCATTATTCTTATATAAGAGGCATCCGTCAGGTTGTATGCAAAGGCTGTATTGGAGGTAGCTCACGCAATTGATAGAGGATAATCCTCGTCTTCGTGGAAGACCTTAGATATTTCAATACAGTCAGTTCAGATGACGGTGAACAACAGAGAGATATACCGTAGTCAGGTCAGACGAAGTACTCATTGCTAGAGTAACTGACGAAGCGACCGGGGGTAGGAGCCCGGGGGCGAGAGTGCCAATGCATCCTGTCGAGCTTGGAAACGAATAAAATTGAAAACTCAAGAACCAAACCACGAGGACAGCTGCGCTGCATTGTGGACGCGTTTCTTCATTAATCTAGGGAATATACCTGTCAATTAGCTGACATGAGGGCCTTTGGGAAAGAAGAAATACATTTTTCGTTAGCGGACAGCCACATCACAAGCGATATCGAGAAGCGAATTAAACGAACGCAGGTTGAAGTCTTCGAGGCTAGTTCCGGTCGATCCAAAAGACGCAAGATACGCCTCAGGTATTAACACCTTAGAACGATGCGGACTAAATCAAGCCGTAAAATAGATCGGCAACGAGTTTCCATGCTAGTAGAAACGTTCCATGCCCAATAAAAGACTGACGAACGTAAGGGGAATGAGCCAATTGAAGGGCAGAGGCGCTTGGGAGAAATGGCTATTTGTTGAAGAGTTGGAGACACCCGGGCCATAGAGATTAATCATAACTCACCTAAGAGCCGCTAAGAGACAGTACTTAACGTTCGCTGAAGCGAGGTGTGCGCAAGGTGTGTGCAAGTTGCAGCCTCAATGTTGCTTCAGTGGCAAGTGCGTAGTGTCGTGTGAAAAACGCCAAATTCTGCAGATTATGTAATGGGCGATACTATTTACCACCTTGGCATCATGATGACATTCCATGATTCCATCCGAGTCCAAATAAATGCCTCTTCTAATTGTATTCTAATCGGCGAAAGCTAGCATATGCAAGGAATTTGGTGTAGGATTTTCTAGATACTTTTTGAACAGTTCAGTTCAGTGAAGTGCACACGTTTGATATTAATCCAATATTAATCGGTATGTTTTCCGCGGTCCCTTCCAGTTGCCCTGGGTGCAGTTGATTTCGGATCTGCGGTACGGGTGTCACCGATTTTGAGGAGGAACGCTCTTCGATCCTTCTTGGCAACGTCTAGGGATCCTCGCATCCCGGGATCATCGAGACATGCGGAACCCGGATGCTGATCAAAACTATGTAGTAAATATCGACGTCGGGCCAACGTCGGGCGATTGTTTTGGCAAGACTGAATGTTTTAATGTTATCCTAAGCCGAAGCTATCTGATAATTTTTGCATGATATTTGAGGTAGGTAAGACCGAATTTCGAGAATTCACAGTTCTTAAATGCAGCAATTACATACTCCATCATACTCCTCGGATCAAGACTTGTCTGCGTATGACTCTCAGCTCTATTCCGGCCATCGAGCTCCATCTCTCCTCTGTTCATGGTCCACAAATCAAGGGCGTAAAAACGAGTTTTTTTACTACATATTATGTAAAGCCGCGGAATCTGCATTCATCATATATTTGAACGTGATACCACTGGTTTGGTGAACAGTTCAACACTTGAGATCGCATACTATCTGACATGGAGTATTCCATCTATGGATTTCAATTTTCAATTTCAGCAAAAGCATCATCTGACAAAATCATCCGCGGGGATCTTCAAGTACATTTGCACGGTGGAGTTGGGAGTGACAGTCCACTGAGAAAGAAAACATATATGCATCTCTCCGAGGAGCTAGCAACAAGAGCCTACAGTCATGCACCGGCTAATGTTACACTGAAACTTAAAAATGAAATAAAAATTTGTGACATAAATTGTTTCCAAATAAAACTACATGTTAATTTTTCATAATTCAATAGCTCCCTTCAGTCAAAATTTCAGAGAGTTTCCATCTCTTTGTGTGAAGAAATTCCCCGATTATAGGTGTAACACTGGGTGGTGGACAGATTTCGGCTAAATCCGAGATGTTGAGCTCGCCATTTCTCTGCCAAATATTATCCGATTCTCCTAGAATTTGAGAAGCTCATAGATGTTATATATGAAAGATCAGTAAAAATTGTTTCATAGAAAAATATGCCTTTTTGACTGAGTTATTTGATTTACAAAAGTGTAACACTCAGTGGTGGTGTAACATTGGCCGGTGCATGACTGTACTATATTTCAGTCAACTTTCCACTTGTCCGGTGTCCGAATTATGTATTTTTAGATTGGACATGCTTATACTATACTAGATCTCTCTCTCTCACCGTGCTGAACAGTCGTGCTGTTTGAAAGGCTATCATGTTCATCGGAATAATATTAGATTCTCTTTTCCCAAGTGCAGGGGAGCTAACAAGTGGCAGGGAACATCGTCATTCACTTCCTAATTCCTCGGCCTGACCCGATTAGAAATTGTCTTGGACTGTAGATCGTCAATCTGACTTGCCATGCCCGGAGCGAGCTGACGCGTATGTACTGACGTGCTTTTCCGTGGCTCGCAATTCTTGATTCCGTCTCCATCGAACAGAATTCTGGAATATTGTGTAGCATCCGTGTTGCTTCTCTCATCCCGGATTAATTTATGAGTCTCAACATTGTCAATGTGCTCGCTTTCTGTTTGGGATATTAAGGCGTTTGTATACCGTAGTGTAGTACGCACGATCGAAATACATGCGAACAACCCTTGTGCTGACAGTGGGTGCAATTCTCGCTAAAGGTTGGTGTCTAGATCAGAAACCGGAAGGGGGATAACCTGAAACGAGATCTTATCAGTCTGTACAGCGCAAGCGATGAGAAATGCACCGGCTAGATTATAGTAGATATCATTCGCTAATCTTCAGTTACCGTCTGTTACCGTCTAGCAGTGATTCTGAGCTGTTTCTCTATGTTTGTTCTCTGCGTTTGGGCAATGAAAGCTTATTGGATATTTCCCTTTTTTTATGGCTAAGTTATGGCGGTATATGCCCTGATTTAGAACTTCTACTCAACTTCTGCCTTTCGAATCGACGGTTCCATTTCTTCCCGGCGCCTAAAGCAAGCCTACAGACGAAGCATTATCAGGACTAAATCGGGGCGAAATCAAGGCGAAGTGGGGTAATCAACGAATCAATGACATTAAGCATGGGCGACGATCATACGTGTATAACGTGGTACAGAAGGATCCACAGGGTTAGATGTACGCAAAATGTCCGAAAGAGCGCGTGTCGGCGGCAACTGGTTGCTGGTCATGCAAGGCTGTGTAAGGTTCGGATCGATTCGATGAGCACTGCAGCTAAGAAGATGGCCGCTGATGACCGGGTGTATATTTTGAGAAGTTCAAGTTGATCACCGACAACGTATATTGATAAATAAAACAATTGATTGCGGGGACCGAAGGCAAATGATCTAATGGATATGTACTCTGTAATGGCTAATTGCCTAGGTCGCCAGCTGGGTTATGTACATACCTACGATACGGCGCCTGACGATTCTCACTTGCCAATACAGGTCCAAGTTGCCTAGCGAACAATTTATATACCAATCAGCACCCCATAAAAATGGATATTGGATACAAGACAAGCGTACATCTCGAGTCTTAGGTGCAGCAACCGATTGATAGGCCGGTTTACCAAGGCACTCGGCCAGAGTAACGAGTTTATAGCCTGCAGCTTGCAATGTTTGGATTGCGAAAGGGAGCAAGACTTGGCTGGTTCACCCAAAATAAAGTTTAGTGTGATTATGATTAGAATTCGACGAGGTGACGGTACTCACGCAGTTTGCTGGTGCACATCATGGTTCAGCGCAATGATCGAGGTCGGTTTCGTCTTGACAAAGTCTACGTAGCGTTGCTTCTCAGCAGCCGTAGTGATATTCCAGGTGTCGCCAGAGCTTATGGTAAATCATTGAATACAATTCATCATAGCTTGATTCAAATATGGTAACGCACTCGAAATTCCAGTTGGCAATTGTCTGTCCACGAATCCCGGAAACGGTACGAACGATGTCGTTGTAGGCGCCATATGCTATATTTGAAGTAACGTCAGGTCATATCCTAAATAAGCACAAAACAGACCCTACGGGGACGCATAAAAGCGGGCATAACGCCCGCAATTTTAACGAGTGCCTCTGGAACGCGAATTAATTGGTGTTTAAAGTCCAGTGATGGTGCGTCAAGAATCTGCTTACCTTCGACCAGCCACATTTGATGATGAACTGCACATTTCGGACGAACATGAGTATCTTATTGACCATGGATCTCCATTAGACTCCACACCTTGATCCGCAGTAAGGAGGGTCAGATTAGAATGGAGCCATGTGTGAGAGGCAATTTGGTGGCCTTTGTCATAAGCATACTTGACCCGTTTCGCCTCGTCTTCGTCATATATGCAGCCCCAATTATTCCCATCTATAATTTGTGTACATTAATGAATCAAACGCAAACAGAAACGTAGGAGTTTTGAGTACTAACTGAAGAAAAAAGTTCCTTTGGCGCCGGCAGCGAGCAAGGTTTTGCTGACATCGTATCTAGGAAGATGACATGATGAAAAAATCATAGTGAGAGAGCCATCCAATGCGCCCAGATCAGAGGGGGTAATCACAGATACACCCAGGGTCCGTCGTCCTACGAAATTTAACGCGGTGAACACCAGAGACAGTGAAATCTACTTACAAAAGTCAATGCAGCAGTGTTTTTCACCGCACAAGAAGTAATTACTTGCGCAGGAGCGCGCTTGGCCAGAGTTGCCGCGTGGTGGGAAGTTGGGTTCGAAGCCGTGGCTCCAGTCAAAACAATAGCGAGCGTGATTGTATAAAGGAGTGACGCGAACATGTTGGTGGGAGAGGAGGACACGAAGAGAATGGAACGACTCAGCTTTGGACGTCCGCGGTGGTAGGAAAGCAAGCCTAGCGGCTTATACCGCAAATATGTACGACTTGGCAATTATTTTTCGTTCCTGAAGGATGCATTACTAACCAAAGGTCCGGGGTGCCTTTGTATCGTATACCCCTGGTCAATATAAGCATGCGTATAAAACATATGGGCTCCTGAACCTCCTGAGTGCTGAGCGCAGTTTATGTCGCCGGTGGGTTCAAGATCGTCGTGATTTGAACCTAGTAAAATTGGACATGGCTTGAATGAGTATAGTATGAACACGTCGAACATACATACAGTACTTCACATTACTCAATGCGGGGATGTTGACTAGAGAAGGTCAGAGGAACAAATAAGGATAGTGGCCGAACGACATCAATGAACAATCGACAATGAAGATATTGTTTGTACAGCAATGAGAAGTTGAAAGTATTAATGACGAATAGCGCGATAGCGATAGCGAGTGAACAACAGACAGCTGAAAGGAAGGAAGAAATACAACGGCAGGATAAGTCGAATGCTGCTCAATCAAGCATTAAAATCAAGCAATGCGATAGACTACATGGATGCGCCCCTCAAGCAGCGCTCGACAGGGATGATAACCCAAAAAAGTAGACGAATGGTTACACTGAAAATATCATCGAGAAACCTAATTATGAGGGTGCCATGCATAAACGACGGAGATTAGGATGTAATTTATTGCTAATGCGTCGTAAAGCAGACGGTAAGCCAGATACGCCGGTGCGGCAATGGGCACTCCGAAAAGAAATAGGATAAAAGTCAAAGGACAAAAATTCCCCGAAGAAAGAAAAGGAAAAGAATCGACAGTACGATAGATTACCATCCGGTATAATGATAATCGTCCGCATAACTTTTGTTTCTCGAAATCCTGCGCTGGCGAGCTTCGTCTCGTTCCTCCTGGGTTGCAGGAGCTGGCTTTTGCGTGATTTGAGACAAGCCTTCAGGCCTCGTGCCTTTGGGGTGCAATTGGACCATACTGGGCAAGACTGCTTGTTCTCCACCCAGAGGGTTGTATCTGGTAGCTCCAGCGCTCGTGGTCCTCCGGAGAGCGGCAGGGTTGGGTTTGCTGGTCTGTCGCTGCCACAACAGATTGCGGCGCAGACTTTCGGACATTTCGGTCGCCAGCATGTTCCGGCGGGTTGTGCGAGGCGTGGATGGGGGAGGTGGAGGGGGAAGGTTGTACGGATAGCCAACCTGGATAGGTGCGGTGGCAGGTGGGCGCTGTTCGGGCTCCATTCGCGTGAGTTGAAGGCCGGCGGGTACTCGGCGGGCCGGCGCAGCTGGGGGCGGGTTTTGTGGGGGATGAGGTGACACCATCGCCCACTGGGGAACGTCATTGTCATCGGTCACAGGGGGTGGTGGCAGATGGCGGGCGCCAGATGGACCCACTGCGTTCGGGTCCGGATTGCGTGCAGCCGATGTGCGTTGAACGAGAGCTCTGAGTTTTTCCTGCGCAACGCTCTGAGAGAACATAATCCCTCCTCCATCGCTATCGCTTTCCGGATCCATCTCCTGGTCCATCGGCGGCCCTCTCGGCCTATAGGCGCCCGAACCACCACTGTTCATGTGAACGTGAGTCGCGATTGCAGCCGCGTAATTAGCAGTGGGAGCCGCGGCATTGTGCATCATCGCAGTACTACCAACTTGAATCTGAGTGGCGACAGGCAGCGCGGCAGTGCTCTTCGACAGTGCCAGTCCAGCGCTTCGGCGGGGAGGGGAAAAAGCCGAGCGAATAGAAGTCGCGTCTGAACTCTTCCGACGATGTGCAGATGGGCGAATACTGGCAGCGATTGGAACAGCTGACCCAGCACCTGGTGCATCCGGCACAGGTGGAGTGGGAGCCGGCGCAGGTGCTGGCTGACTGGGAATAGTTGGCGTCATAGGTTGCATGGGTGACATTGCCGAGATGCCACCGCGACGGATCTCTCCAGAGCTGAAGTTCCGCCTATAAGGGTGGTTCGCGGGGAACAATTCAGGATTCGGGTTCAGCAGCTGCGTTAACAACCCAGTGCTCCCCGACCGCGCTTTGGCGAGGTCCTGGAACGACTTGGTGGGGAGCTTGACGAACATCTCGCGCTGCCTCTGAGCTTCCTGGGCCGCTTCGTCGATCAAGGCCTGCGCTTGTGCCTGTCGCTGCTGCTGTTGCTGCATGCGAGTGCCCTGCTTGCCTCGACCGTTGTTCGCTGCCGGGTAATGACTCGAGTGCGTTCGCTGGACGGCTGGCGGCCGGATCGGCTGCTGACGCTGTCCGAGCTGTTGCAGCTGGCGCTGGAGCTGCAGCAGCCTCTGCTGTTCCTCCTCGTCCTCCTGCTTGGCTTGCCGTTGCGCCTGCTACGGGTCGTAAGTAAGAAAAGAGACCAGCGGGGTAATACAACGAGCGTACCAGTTCATCGTCATCCGCTGTGAACTCCGCACTCGACCACTCTCCATCATCCGCCTCATCATCTGTCGTCTCGAACTCCGATTCCGTCATGACTTGTACACGTGTCTTCCCAGTAGGCAGCAACGGCTCGTTGAGCGATTGCTTGACCTTCGCCAGCATAGCATCGTCCACCCCTGCGCCAGCTTCATTAGGGGGAACAGCATCGGGTGCCGCCACGACAGCAGCAGTCACCTCGCGCTGTTTCCCTTTTCTGATGTTGGGGCTGGCAAGGGCGCTGTCTGCGGCGGTTTTTTCTTCGGTTGTTGGCATCTGGCGCGACGGTCCTGCGACAGGCAGCCGCGCCTGGTGTGGTTGTTGTGTTGCCGCCCCAACGTGGTACTGGTGTTGGTGTACTTGATGCAAGCGCTCGAGTTGGCGCATTTGAGATTTCGATAAATTGCTAATCGGAAGCTGGGGGTGGGACTCCTTCTGTTGTGGATGTGGGGGAAGGGGTCTCTGTGGTAGCTGCTGTGCGCGCTGCCCGTAATGTTGCTGTGGTACCTGCTGTTCCACAACGACCTCCGACGCGCGCTCCTTCCCTTTTCCGTTCCCGCTGGTGTCGCCCTCGGAGCCCTGCACCGCCGCGCTGGCGTCTGATCCGCTGCCTGCGCTCTTCCCACCCGCGCCGTCGTCTGAGTGTGACCCAATGTTGAACCGCACGGGGCGTTTGCTGCTTGTCTCGCTGATATTGTCCGCTGTCGGCGCGTCCAGCGCCGCGGCCGTCTCGAGGAGGAGCTGCTCACGGCGACGCTGCTTCTCTTCTTCTGCGAGGGCAGCACGGCGCGCCTGCTCTTGTGCGAAGTAGATCTCGCGTTCGCGCTCCGCCTTCGCCTCTGTGGCAGCCGCTAGATCCTGACCATCGTCCTCCACGTCCTCCATATCCTCCTCCTCCTCTTCCTCCTCCTCTTTCTGCTTCGTCTTCCCCCGCGCAGTTAGCCCAGAACTATTGCGCCTGATAGGAAGCCTCCTATTCCCCGCGCGACCAAGCGAGAATTTCGCCTTGCCGCGCAGGGCAGCAGCCTTTGTGGTGGTATTCCCGTTGCGTACAGGAGCGATAGCGGCCGCGGCCACGGCGGCAGCAATGGTCATCTCTAGGGCGGGCCCGAGGCCGTGCTCGCGACTGCGACTGCGACTCTGCCCCAGGCTGCTGCCACCGCCAGCGCTCCGACTCCTGCTTGACCCTCGAGGGGCAATCGGTTCGTCCGGCATCACGTTCTGCGCTTGAGGTACTGCTGCCACGGGTGGTGTCACAGCCGTCAGCGGGGCTACGATGCTCCTGCGCTTCCCAGCTGCAACAGCAGCGGAGAACGCACTGCGCTTGCCCGTGTTCTTCGTAGGGCGTGTGGACGTCGCGGAATGTGAGCGCGTGAGGGTCGACTTTGGCGCCACATGCGCTGGTGCAGGCTCCAGCGGCGATGGTGGATCGAGCGGCACTGCCTCGCGCGCGCGCGGCGACAGCGACAGCGCAAGGCGCATCTGCGCGGAGTCGGACGTCGAGCGCGGCGGCGCACTGTGGCGCTTCCTCCTACTGGCACTGCTACTCCGGCTGGTGCTGCCATTCGCTTCCGTCGCGGGGGCGGTTGCATGCAGATCTGCAGGCGGAGCGAGTGCACTGCTGCTCCCATTGCCGAGCGGCGGGCGCGCGAGCGCGAATGTGGTTGCGGTAGGCAGCGGCGAGAGCGGGTCGTCTTCCTCCTCCTCGACAGCCTCTTCCGTTGCCGCCGCCGCCCGCGTGCTCTCCGCAAGGAGCGCCGCGGCACGCCAGTCCGTCGCGATTGCACGCGCACTACCACGCGTTTCCGTGCCCTGCGATTCCTCGTCATCCGACCGCGCCGCAATATCTTTCCCTTCCCTGTCTTTCTCCTTTCCTGAGTATATCTCCCCGTCTTTTTCCTCACTATCGGTATCTCGCTCTGCACCATCCGCCGCGCGACTTGCGCTCGTCGCGCTGCTGCTCCCCGTCGAGCGGCTGCTAATGCTCGTCGCATGTGACGACGTGCTCGTGGTCGACGAGATCGAGCGCCGGTTCACGTTGTCGCGCGCAGCGCCGACGCCGCCGAGCGCGAGCGGCTGCTGTTGCTGCGCATGCATGTGTTGGTGTGAATGACCGTGGCCGTGGGTATGGGCATGCCCATGTGGGTGTGCCTGCATGTGCGGATATGGGTATGCATCCACAACGTCGGGTGGCGGGACGGACTGGTAGCCGAGTTCGCCGTTCAGCCCGAAGAAGCCTTGCGCAGCAGGAGGCGCCTGTGTATAGGCATACGCATATGCATTGGGGGGCGTCATCGCCTGCATCTGCAGCGTCGGCGCCGCGCGCGCGCCAACGCCGGGGGGCGGAAGCGTCAGCGGCGGAAGGAGCGCGGCGAGGTGCGCGAGGTGGTGCGGCTGCTGGTACATCATCTGCATATGCTCGCCGGCGTCCATCGTCGCTGCGAACGCCGCTCCAGATGCTCCAACTCCAACTCCTAGCGCTGCTCCAGATATTGTCGAGGACGAAGAACGCGACGAGATCTGCCCAGATAGCCCCGCACCAGGGCGCGGTACCCCGGGCGGCATGAGCCACTGTCCGCGCCCCACGCCGCCGCCAGGCATAACGGGCGTCGACGGCGGGGTTGGGTGTGGAGTCATGTTCGGCGTCGGGTTCACAACAACAAGGAGCGGCGGGCCGGGTGGCGGCGTCGGCGGGTGCGCGAGCGCGGGGTACACAGGTTGCGCGCGATTTTCGGCTTGTGCGGGTTGTACGGGGTATGTAAACTGCGCAAGGCTGGAGTGCGTGGGGTATGGGGTAGGCAGCGAGCCTGCGTCGGCGGCCTGCTGGATCTGCATCGCATGAACAATTAGTTTTACGCGTTCAAAGTGATGAGAACGAAATGGAAATTGATAAAAGAACAAGAAACGAAAATGCAAAAAAAAAACAATATGGGAGTGAGAACAAAACAGGCATCCCATAGGGCCTGCAAAGCAGCTCGAAAAACGCCACCACTCTCGCCCACTCGCAGACACGCAGCACATGCACGCTCACAGATAAGCCCCGCGCCGGGCCCACGCCCACGCCCAGGCTCCATGCGCCCCATCGGCGGCCCAGCTAGCACCCACCCGCCCAGTCATCGGCCGCGCACCCATGGGCGGCGCACCCTTATCGCCCTAATCGAGCCCAGCGGCGGCCCAACACAAATCCAGCCGAGCCAATCAACAAATGCTGAACTCAACGGCGCCACACGCACACGCGTATGCGCTCCTGGTGCGATAAGCCGCGCCGCACGTCTAGCTCCCAACATGGCATGTATCCACACCAGCATCCGTCCGCGGGCCATCCAAATCCCGCCGGCGGCCTGCACACCCACCCTGCGCAACGCCTACACACGCCAGCTCAACCCCATAAACATAGTCAAAAGGAGAAAACCAGCACGCCCGAAAATAACGACAAAAAACAGAGCCCGGAAAGTAAAAGAAAAAAAGAGAGATATCCAAGAAAGCAAAAACAACCCACAGCCCAAAACACAACTGGAAAATCAGGAAACCAAAAACCAAAAAACCACAAAGACCAGTCCACGAACCAGGCGTCCGCTGTACAAGCGAGCCTATCACAATGCCAGCCCTTCGGCAAGACACCGCAAGCGTATACAGATGAATTCGCGCACCTGCCCAACCTAATCTGAGTACCCACCCAGTCCAACTAGCGCACCCACGTTCCGCGTCTCCATGTCGCCCGCGCGCCTGCCAAAACCCGCTGACGCACGCACCCACGACCAGCAACCAGCAACCACACTCGCGCAGGGCCTGATCCGGACCCAAACCGGATGGATATCAACCCGACGCGACCCCAACCTGCCTCCGCGCTGTGCCCGATACGAGGCCGATGCCAACTCAATGCCAATGCCAGTCCAATGCCAACGCCACCCCGCCTCGAGCCCAAATCCAACCCGATTCTGCCCCGCACTCTTCACCACGAGCCAATGGCAGAACAAGCAAAGATCCAACCGCAGAATAGGCAAAGTCTGAAATGAAAAAAATAAAATTCCAAGACCAAAACCAGCCTGCAAACCAAAACCAACGTCGAAA
Source organism: Hypholoma fasciculare (assembly GCA_016801325.1). Taxonomy (NCBI): domain Eukaryota; kingdom Fungi; phylum Basidiomycota; class Agaricomycetes; order Agaricales; family Strophariaceae; genus Hypholoma; species Hypholoma fasciculare. Next base: position 82,633 of record JAEKIV010000066.1, read on the forward strand.
CAGCCACGAACGAAAGAGCGAAAAGCATGACAGAAAAAGGAAGAATGAAATGAAATGAAATAAATAACACACCTCTCTCTCCACCTCGCCCACAACACCATCAACACCATCCTCATATCCCAACCCACGCGCCGCGGCCGCGGCCGCGGCCACCATCGTAGCCGTCGCCGCAGCCGAAGCCATCGCAGCCGCTGCAACCGTCGCCGTCGCCGTCGCCGCAACTCCAACCCCGCCACCCGCACCACCAGCGCCATCCACGCCCGACGCAGCCCCCCAAGCAAGCGCCAGCGCAACCCCACCCGGCACCTCTCTCTCCCTCTCTCCCAATCCATCTCTCTCCCTATCTCCCAACCCATCTCTCGAGTCGCTCCTCTTAATCTCAGCCTCCCCCTCGCTCTCGGGCGTAGGCAGGCTCCGCGGCGCTCGGAACAGCGCCGCCCACGCGCCTGCCTCCGCCGCCTCCTCCGCGGCTTTGGAGGGTATAGGTACACGCACGTCCGTGGACGGAGACAAGGGGTGCGGGAGGATGTCGCAGATGATCTCGCCCGCGCGCATGCCGCGGAAGCTCCGCCGGCGCGGGGCGCCGAGCAGCAGTTGGTGGTGGTGCTGTGGCCGATGGTGTTCGTGGTGTTGGTGCTGTTGCTGCTGCTGCTGATGTTGTTGTTGGACGTGCAAATGTGCGGTGGAATGCGAATGCGGAGAAAGAGGCTGTGGATGGAGGTGGAGGTGAGGGTGTTGCTGCTGCTGATGGTGCTGATGATGATGATATTGCTGGTACAGCGCCTGCGGCGCCGGTATCGAGCTTCCTATCGAATTTGCTTGCAGCAGCACGGGTATTGAAGGCGCCTCATGCGGCTGTATGTGCGATGATGATATTGATAATTGCGGATGTGATAACGGTGATTGCGATTGTGATTGTGATTGTGATGATTGAAGCTGGGGTATCGAGTAGCCCTCCGCGGCCGAATGCGCGTGTCTCGGCGAGGGTGCGCCGACCTGCACCTGCACATGCGAAGCCGACGACGAATGTGGATGAGGATGAAAATGTGCCGCCGACTCTGGGTGTGGCATCGTCGACGACACGAGCGATGGAGGCGACGTAGGCGTTATTGAGAGGCCCGCGGGGACGGCGTGCGGGAGCGCCGGGCTCGGGCGCGGCGACGGCAGCGCTGACGCAGGCTCTTGCCGCTGCGGGGCGTACGCATACGCATAGGCGGCGGGGATATCAGGCGCAGGCGCATAATCGTATTCGAGACCGCCGCTGGAGCTGCCGCGATGCGGACAGTCGGGATGCGGACACTTGACACCGTGCTCGGCCGGCACCCTCTTCGTCATCTCCATCATCGGTGTCGTCATCGTCGTCATCTTCCGCGGCATCGGCGCGTCCGCTGCGTCTACGGACATAGGGGGGGGGGAGGGAAGACGATACGTCAGTACGGTGTATTGCTATCAGCGCCAATCACAGGCCAATTAAAGCCGAAAGTCGCAGACCCAAAAAAAAAAAATCAAAGCCGAAGTCGCAGAACCAGAAAAACACAAGACAAATCAGAACAATACATAAAGCGGAGCGCAAAGCACTAATCAGCGCAAGAAAGGAGAAGCGAGCGAATGCGCGCCGAGATAGGAATAGAATAGAATATGCAACGAACGAGCGAGCGAACGAACTATTGGCTGGCTGCCGATGCAGTGCGGGTGCGATGCGAGGTGATAGGAATAACGCCCCACCAAAAAAACGAAAAGAAAAATAAAGAAAAGCAGAAAATAGAATAAGGAGAAAAGCACAAAATAAGAATACGGAGAAAACACACAGAAAAAGGAAATTCGTGCCCGTATAGAGGGTACCGCACCCAGCCCCGCGCGACCCGATAGGCCCACGCGTGCGCCCGCCCATGAGCCATCAGCGCATACACCTATCAACATACGCACGCATACCCCCGGAGATGCGGAGATGCGGAGCCAACGCGATGCCACGCCCCCCCGCACACCCATTGGCCCGGACGCCGGCGCCGGCGCCACGCGGCCCCCCCACATCCCACATCCCACATCGCCATCGCCATCGCCATCGCCATCGCGCGTTGATAGTGATAGTGATAGTGATAGTGATGGGCAGTGCGCATACCAATGGGGGAGCAACCACAAGACAACATGGGATGGGATGGGGCGCGCGAACCCCATCGGGCGCATCGACGCACGATGCCTTCTTGCCATGTACATACGTATGTGGTAACACACGCACGCACGCACGCACGCACGCCTACATCCCCCGTGCGACACACATGCGCACATGCGCACCGCACCCCACACATGCATCACCGACACGGCGCGCGCACCGAGATGCGCCCGCAACGCACGCACACACTGTACAACGCACGCACGCACATGCGGCGGCCGCGGCGGAGGCTATAAGCAAGCCTACAGCCCCCGAACGCGTCCGTCGTGGGTTCCCAAGCGCGCGGAGAAACCAGGCGGACGAGCGCGGGCAGAGAAACACACCGAGCCAGCCCGCCCGGATGTGGAGAGTAAAACGACGAATCCAGCCCGGGTGCAGAAAGTAAAAGCAAAAGCGAAAACCCAAACCCAAACGCCGGATGGAACCCACCCCGCTCGGGAAGTAAAAACAACACACAACGCCGTCCCGGGTGCGGGTGCGGGAGGTAAAAACACAAGGCTATCCGGGGAGGTAAAAACGAAAGGAATGAGCTAAGTAGCCAGCCCGGGCAAGCGGGCGGGTGTACAGCGGGGTGCAAAGACGCTGAGCATAGCATAACATAGCACCCCGAACGAACGAACGAGCGTAGCACCTCGACGAAAACAGCACCCCCGAAAACAGCACCCCGAAAACAGCTCGGGCCAAACGTAAACACCCTCAACATAGCACACCCTCAACCCGAACATAGCACCCCTCGAACATAGCACCCCGAAAACAGCAAAGGCAAGGGAAGGACAACCGAAAAAAGAACCCAACATAGCAAATCGCACGCTCCGAGTCCGAGAACCGAAAAAACTCGCAGGGCTGAACCGCCGAAGATAGATTAGCAGTAAACCGTCGAATATCGCGCGGCCACCCCACATCGCTGAAAAGCACAAACGCAAGACAGACCGAAAACCCAAAATGACACAGGCAAGAACGAAAACGACGCAAAACAGCGAGGAACATAGATAGAAAGGGAATAGAATAAATAGAAAGGGAATAGAATGGATGGAAAGGGAATAGAATAGATAGAAAGGAAAAAGAATAGATAGCAAGAAAGAGCAAAGCTCACCAGCGGTACTATGCCGCGGATTCAGCGACGATGCGCCTGCGCCTATGTCTTTGCTTTCGTCCTCGCGGTCTTCGCTCGGTTCATGCGGCCGGTGGTGGTGTGGAGCGAATAGCGCGGCGGAAGCGGACGCGCGGGCGGGGCGGGCTGGGGTAGGGCCGGGGGTAGGGGTAAGGGGAGCAGTATATGCTGAGGTAAATGCGGGGGTAGGGCCGGGGGCAGGGGTAGCCCCGAAAGCGGGGGCATAGGCAGGAGTAAAATACCCCAGCTCAGCCCCAAACGCCGGGTGCGCCTGCGGGGACGGGTCCTCCGCCGCGCGCAGCTCGCGGGCCCAGAGGCGCCACGAGAGGTTCTCGAGGCGGCGGCCGTCGGCGAGCGAGGCTTTGCACTTGGTGAACACTGGCGCGTATCGTTAGCGGATGGACTGGATGCGGGGAGGGGCGCGAAAATGGGAGAGAGGAAGGAAGCGGGGTGGAGGGCAGAGGGCGGGGCGGTAGGGGGATAAAAGGGAGGATGCGGGGAAAGGGAGAATGCGGGGAAGAAGGGAAGGCAGACAGGCACGCACCGGTCCATAGGGCAGCGACCGCCTCGCGGCCGTCGAGCCCGCGCACGGCGTCGGGGGCGAGCGCGAGCACCGGCAGCGGTGCGTGCTGCGAGGAAAGCGCCATCGTCCGTCGCGCGCCGGTAAATGAGCTCCCTAATAATCGCCCCGCACATCAGCCTAATCAACCCCACCCCGCACAACCTACTGCTCACCTCAAGATCGTCCTCTTCTTCTCACCAGCGGAACGCTCGGACCACGCGGGACTCTCGACCGGGCGGTGCGCGGGACGGAGGCGGGCGGGACGACGGGATGGCGGGGGAGGCGGGGGAGAAGGCGCAAGCGCGGTGCGGGGAAAATGCACGCAAGAAGGAAGAAGTGTGCAGCAGCTGCAACAAGGGCAGGCAGGCAGGCAGCGCAAGAGCACCCGCCAACCAAAAATGGCATTATTTTTAGGCTGCGGGCCGCCGCGTCACGCGCGCGTGGGGCAAACACGGCGACGGGGGGGGGCAGGTGACCCGCCTCGTTTGGGATGTGTAAGCTGCCCCCATGATCTGGTCGGCTCGTTTGGTTCGCCTTCTGGTGCGGGTCGGCTTGCGGGTTCCCAGCAGTGCAACTGCTGCCGTCCGTGCCTGGCGCCTCGCGACTCGGCATTAGCCAGCGCCCGCCCCCTGTCTGTCTCCACTCTCCAGTAACAGCTCTGCGCGCACCCCGGAAATGGACTATTCCCCCCTTCACTTCACTTCACGCGCCGACCACCTACATATATCGAACCACCGACCCTTCCTCCCTCCCTTCGCGCCGCCAAATCCCCACATACATTCAAAGTTCGTACATATGTAAACCGTACCCCACATCAAAGCATCCGGGCCGTCACACGCTGCAGACAGACGCCCAAGGGCCTGCCTTCCTTACATATGTAACTAACGCATTGTCGTTCCACTTGCTTGCACGTTCCGGGGGATGTGGGGCGCCGAGGGGAAGGGGCGCGCTAGCGCGCACGTCATGCACCCAGTCAGAAGTCTGCAACGTCATGAACCCCCCCCCCCCCTCAAGTTGGGCCTTGGCTATCCCCGGCGCGTTAGTCCCCCGCTCACGCCCGCGCCCGCTTGCGCTCACACACCAGCCTGACTGGCTGGCTACTTATCCTTACTTATCCTATGTACGCACGCACGTAACACGTACAATTTCCCCATTCCCCCACCCCCTCGCGAAATATAACTTCATGCATCATATAAATAACCCACCCCTCAGCCCCTCAGCTAAGCTATCCTTAGCCCCCCCCCCCGACCCACGCGTGGGTGTGGGTGGGTGGGTTTGGGGGGATGGGAGGCGCCGCGATGCACGATGCGCGATGGATGCGTGATGCACGGCGCACACTCTTAGCTCTAACGCGCGAGGTCGGCTGTAGCGTATCCAGCGTGCCGTATTACACCTAACAAGTATTTTCTTTTCTGTTCAGTGCCTCACTTCGTCGTATTCCTATTCACCAATCGCTCGCCGCAATTATTTACATAACAAAACACACAACACAACACATTCTATAATTGCCCACCCAGCACGCCGATCATCGCTCGCTGTCCTGTCCTGTCACCGACAAAAAAACATCATAACTGTCAAGTAAGTATACTGCATTCAAATTCAAACTTCTTACCTCCGTCATCTGCGCGTGTATCACCCGTCATTGAATCGTGTCGTGTATGCATCATCCGCCACCGAATCGCCTCGCCTCGCCTCGTGTCTTCGCATCGTCGGCCGTCGTCGAATGGGTAAGTTGCCTACGTATGTACATCAAAGGTAAATACATACACAGCCATTTGATTATTCCGCTTGCCTCTCCGCCTTTGTCTGCATACAAATTACTTACATCCGTGTTTATCTACGTCCATGCTGTTTGTCTACGTCCATGTGCCTGTCACCGCCCAGGCCCAGGACGAGGGCGCACGGGCGAGGGGCTAAGCACCCGCCACGACCGCGACCACGTTTCGCAGTCCAATGAAAACACGACTCAATCCACCACCAAAATCAGAAATCAGAAATCACCAGCACTATAACTGGCGTACGCGATACTGAAGGCTGGCAGACGCGATCACGACAAACCGCACGTACATTATCAATATCAATATTATTATCGCGCGAGAGACGCCGGCTCGGCGCTACGCTTCAGAGAACGCACCGGCACATGCGCTTAGCTGCCCGAGTCCGCGCACTAGCCCACAAATAATAATAATAAGCGCCGGCGCCCAAATAATAATAAATGATACGACAATACCCCACCATCTTCGTCTTCTTTCTGACTCGACTTGACGCCGACGCCGACGCCGACGCGCGTGAACACACCCTCTTTCTTCATACCCACCCAAAATACACTTACTTATGCACTGTTGACCCGTTCGTTCGTTCGGAAGTCTCGGGCGCGAGCACGGCTGGATCGCGCTGAGCGACGTGCGTACCTTTCCTCCAGCTGGGCAGACGCCGTGCTGGCACGTGTGTGAATGGGGCGCGTGCGTGTGAGTGGGGGCGTGCGTTTGATTTCGGGAAAGGAACGGACGAACGGAAGGACAGAAATCGCGCGAGCGCGCGCATGAGACGCGCGCGACGCGTGGTGCGATGACGCGCTGGCGCTACTCAACGTCAACACCCACCGATACGATGCCGCCCGCGCGCTGAGCTAGTAGGTGCTCCGCTTGTCGCTCAAGCGCTCCGCGCCAATCAGGCGCCCGTGCGCCCACCGGCGCGCAGCGTGTCAGCTAGGTCAATGTATGATCAGCCCCACCCCGCACCTCGCACGCAGTGAGTCCCCAGCGCCTAAATATACTCTATATAAATATATAGCACCCCTCGCGCGGGCGCCTCGGACGCGAACAGTGTAAGTACTTGGTGTACATAGAGTGCCCGTGTAAATACAGGCAGACGTACCTCCAAGCATCCATCCATACGTAGGACAGGCGTGCGCTTCGTTGATATGTGGGGCACGGGATAATTTTAATTCGAAGCGCGTGCGCCTGCGTCTGATTGTACCCCGTCGAGACGTGTGCCCGGCATTGAAATGATGGATTATTCTATTTTGAAACCCGGTTTCTTGGGGTTTCAAAATTTCTTATTTTGAAGCCGGGTTTCTACAGGGTTTCGACATTGACGAGCTCAGCGCGCGCTCTGGTATACTTGCTATTATATACGTATCAGAGTTACAGAATAATATCAAAAGGTAATTCTTCAATGATTATCAGACCACGCGACGCGCATATGCCGGGACACAATGCCCTACGGCCTTGCCATGGCCATGTGTTCTGTTGCGTTTGCGCACAAAGTTCAAACCAGATAGGCTAGACCTTTGTCTCTGCTCATATGTGCCTTTCAATATAAATTAATATATTTTTTGATCCCCGAAATACTTGTCATGGAACGTCCATGTTAGTACGAGCCGTAACGCAGCGCGAGCACGCTGTGACGTTCCTGAACACTGTAATAGTTGAAAATAACTGACTGGTTGAAGACACATCCAGTACAAATTTTGAAGAAACTATGAATTAATTAAACAGAAGCATTAATATTTTTTTTCAGCCTTGGGCAAGAGATTTAGACTAAGGGTAGCATGTACGCAGGAAAAGGGAGGGTAGGCAAGAGACGGACAGGCAAGCCGGAAGTGCGGCAAATCCGTCGGATCAATTCGGCCGAAATGCAAATACAAACAAAGTACAAATAATGCTTTCGAGGGTTTCAAAAAATAATTGTAGAAACCCTGGGTTTCAACGAGAAACCGGGTTTCAAAATAGAATAATCCTTGAAATGATTACTATCTACTCACCCGCGCTGTCCTTCCCTCGGACTCGTAACCAAGCGCCCGCTCTGGCGCCTAACAAATAGCCGCGCCTAGAACTCGCCCACCTATCTAGAACACGCACGAGCGCCCGCGCCTCCGCGTGCCGCAGTTAACAGGCGCTCGACCAAGGCGCCCCGCACCCTGCGCAGGTCCCAGGCGCCCACAATATAAATAAACTATAAACTATATATGCTATGGCACCGCCCGCACGGACGTCCCGGAAGCGAATAGGGGGGGATCGCGCTGGGCGACGTGCGTGCGTACCTCCTCGCGGACGGACGTGGGGCAGCGTGTGTACGGTTGTGAAGGAGGTAATGTGGGTGGATAGGTGGGCTAATTAAGTGAGTATGCTCGACCAGGAAAGTAAGTACGCTCGATTAGGCAAGTAAATATGCAGGACCAACGAACGAACGAACGACTCGGAACGTCAGCCGGCGCGCGATCGTCGATAGGCGCCTTCTGGGGCTCGTTGATCAAGTAATTGGGACGGATGGGCGGGTAGGTTAATTATGTAACTGAGTACGCTCGACTACGCGAGGAAATATGATCAACGAACGAACGAACGAACGCGCGCGATCGTCGATACGCGCTTCTCGGGCGCGTTGATCGTGTGCCATGTATGTTTCTTTTCGGGAACATTTATTATATGAATGAATGAATAAATGCACTATTCTCGATGACCCAGTGAATCAACAAAGAGGGCGGATTGCCAATGGGCGGGCTAATAAAGTAAGTTTGCTCCACCAAGTACTTATGCTCGACTGCCCGAAGAGCAAACGAACGACACGGAACGGAACGGAATGGCAGCGTGCGATCGACGATCGGTCCCTTCTCGGGCACGTCGGTCGTGTGCCGTAGTTTTTCCTGAGGATGGATCGAATGCACGTTGAATATTATGCACGTTGAATATTGAATATTGAATATTGAATATTGAAATGTCAAGCACACCACCCAGCGAATTAACAAACCATCGATCGCCGGACGCGCAACGCAAGACGCGAACAGCGCCGAATCGCGCTCAACGGCGCGCAAACGCACGGGCATGCAGGCGTGCGTGCATAAATGCGTATTGTAAAGGCACGCTTGGGAATACGCCGCCCGACATTCAGCCGGAAGGCCGCAGGCCGTAGATACTTACTAAGACGACGCGCCGGCGGCTAAACAAAAGACGCGCTTCAAGTAGAAGCTAACCAAACCATTGCGCTAAGTCTTCAAACACAAACAAAAATATCCCAGCCGTAATGCGTGCCGAAAAAGCGCCCAGGTGCCCACCAGCGCGCATCTCGTGTCGCTGCACGATCAGCCCCACCCCGCAGGCCTCAGGCCCAGTGAAAAAGACCTCGGCCCGTTCCGAGACAAATCCTATAGGATAGAGACATAAATTCTTAATAATATGTTTTTATA